>JBBPBX010055932.1:6349-19270 GCA_038048925.1 Garcialebias charrua
AGGAGAAATTTGAGATAAGTTGGCCTGTGCAAGGCCAATGGGGAGACCAAATTCAGATATACCGTAAAAATCGGCGTTTAACACGATCCTGTGTATAACCGCTTTGTCAAATTATTGTCAATAAATTGGAAAAATCCATAAATAACACGCTTTGCCCTATAAGACGCATCTATTATGCGTCACCGCTACGCGACGCGTCAGCGCCTCATTTGCCCTGCTGAAAATGGCAGGCCACAGAAGCAAGCCAGCACCGAAAGACTTCACAAGATTAACACGGTAAAAACAATTATTTTTTATCAAGAAAAAATATATTTCTTAGCTGACATTATAGCACAAGGGTTCCTGAGCTTAACCGTTCCTTAATCAATTCACAAAATGGTCAAATCTGCTAGATTATAAATTGTTTCGGTTTGACTTCTTCCAAAACAGTCTCGTGCGCTACTAAAATAAATTATAAAAAATTGAATTTTATCTCAAATGTCTTATACAGCTAACAATTTGTAAATGACCACCAAATAATTATGCTCTGTAAGTTTCAAGAAAATCTGCGGTGTGGTTTATGAGTTATCTTGCTAAAAAAACAGCTAACAACACAGCTAATAGTAGCTACATCCAGAGCAGGAGGTGGGCAGCGACAGAGTCAGTCCGACCAGAGGAGGCTTTTTTCGGACACATGAGCTAGAAACGGTCTGGAAGTCGCCCCCTAGCGGACAAACGTGGTACTGCACCATTTTTTTGCCCAAAATTAAAAACGGCGATATCAGAGCCAAAAATGGGTCTAAAAATATGGGAAAAAATCCATAAATAGCACGCTTCGGCGTATAACACGCAGGGCATTCAAATGAGTAAAAAACTGTGTGTTATATGCCGAATTTTAGGGTACAACAATTGTTTGGGCCACCAAACTCTATTTTCTGTCTCCCTTCAAAGTTCTGCCTTGAAGGGAGCATTGGTACAGCTCCCTGGTACACTCAATGGCAAATCCAAACAGCTAGAGTAGCGGACATCCCACCTGGTCCATGCTCAATTTAGCATTCTCCAAGTTTGAATCCTTCATGGTGGTGAGTTCCAGGAGCCGCAAGTGGCCACTGATTCTCAGAATTCATGTCTAGCTTGCGGTTGAGCTCATTAAGTATATGAGTTTGAGAGCTTGAGGCACAAATTAATCCTTCACATAAGGCAGGCAGCTTTACCATGGCCAAAACTGCTGCCTAAGTCTTCCTAATTTTTCAATGTCCTAAGTATCCGCTGATTCCAAAAAGCAGAAACCCCATTATCATAAATCCAATAAAGCACACACATCTTCTATGTCCTGCACAGAAAGCACAGATAGGCGCATCATCTTCCAATCACCCCCAGCTGAATGGGTCCGTTCAGAGCATGAGGGCTCTCCAGCACCCTGTCGTCTGGCAATTTTTTAAATCAATTACATTGAGGGACCAGCTGACCAAATCCATAATAATTTTCGATTTGGAAGATGTGTAAAGAGAGGCTCTGAGGTTGACAGGACAAGACAGCATAAAAGCAGGAGGGAGGATAAGAGCGATCATCTTCGTCAAAGGCGAAAGAGAGATAGGACAAGGACAAAAGTATGGATGAATGGAAGGATGGGTGGGTGGACACTAGGGATTGAATGAGTGCATCATTTTTAAACTCAACATTAACATAATAATACTCGAGTAGTCTGTTAAAGCCCTAGTGGACACCAATGCAAATTTGAGATTAAATCCAGATGTATTGGTTGTTAATGTATTTGACCTTATAACGTTTATGCCGTTTAAACATTAAATGGAGTTTGCACTCAGGTTTATGTCTATAAGCAAGAAGAGTTATATTGACAATCCCATGTAAGAAATTGATAAATTGCACTAATACTAAATGATTGTTGTGGGAGTTCTGCTCCGTCAGCTCTCTGCAGCCACAGCTAACTAATCAGCAGCAACTGGGAATTGTCAGCTTGATGAGCGAGAGGAACATAAAACGCTGCAGAGGACATCCAGTCAGCGCTGGAGCATTACCTGCCAAATGATAGTTCTGTTCTAGTCTGTTACTCGTGAGTTAAACTGAATATTAATAACTTTGTATTTTTCCAGGCTTGAAGCATACAACATATTATTATACTTTTCTATGTTTTGCCAAAATGCTTATTACCATTCTCTGAATGAAACTGTTTTTATCAGCAGATACTTTATAGAGATCAACACTTTAAAACAGTTCAGCTCCTGTTAAAAAATCCCATAAACATACCATAATAGTATCACAAATACCTTTGTTCCCTCTCAATATTTATCAGAATGCTAAACTTTAATACTATACTACCCCACATCGAACAGCAATAAAGCCAACAATTAAATAAAATAAAAATAATAATCAGAGTGAAACATGTTGACCTACAATATCAGTGAAATGAAAGTTCTCTTTCCCTGAAGATTATTCCTCATTTTTATGCACCTGGGGTGCTGCAGGGCTCTTTATCTCAGAGAGAGAAAAAAATCTGTTCAAGTCAGCAGTGACATTCCTGGTAGACAGGAAATGATATTAACTGTTTCTGCAAAAGTCAGGTTCATCTGTAGGTTGTGCTTGAAACATTTACTGCACCAACTCGTCATTTTGTTTTGTTTGAGCAAATAAAAGTATTAAAATGGGTTTGCAAAATGAAACTTTGGCACTGACAAAAAAATGACAAGTTGCTGCTTGAAAGATTTGTTCTAATCATTATAAAAGCAACAGGTCCAATCTGAGGACTGTAATTGTCTTTAATCATCTGATTTCTACACTAGTGAAACATTCAGGTATAAATTAGGGACACTCAGTCTGTCACAAGCAGTTTATTATCATATTTATTAGTAGAACTTAATGGGTTCCTATTTTTCTCTGTCACAACTCTGATTCATTTCACGGGTTAAAGACATCCATATTTGTATTATTTTAAGAGTCAGAAAATTTTAAATTAAAACAAAACCTTACATTCTTGGTTTACTTCATGAAAGCAGCAACTCCATAACAACAGCTAGATACACAGCTGGGGCAGCTGTGGCTGAGTGGTTAGAGCAGTTATCCCCCAATGGAAGAGTTAAGGATTCAATTCCACCAGCAGTCACATGCTGAAGTGTCCCTGGGCAAGACACTGAACCTCTCATTGCCTCCAATGCGTGTCCCATCAGTGTATGAACGTACTAAAGCACTGACTATTCCTTGTCCAGAAATAGTAGAGTGTTGTATGAATGGGTACATGAGGGCACAGATTGAAGTGTAAAGAGCTTTGAGTATCTCAATAAGATAGAAAGGTGCTATATAAGTACAGTTCATTTACCACATAAATGTAGACTGACTGAAGAAGGTCGAGGGGAAGCAAGTTCATGGCCTTGGGGTCAACGACGTAAAGGCAAACTAACCAGTTCCCCCAGTGGAGCCATTTACAACTAATTTGATCCTATTTGTGTTAAAGCAGCGCTTACGGTACAGCCCCACCAAGCGTTCAAACCCCTGAGACACTGGTCTGAGTGGTCAAATCAATAAGGTCAACACTAACATCTACTGAACCAAAGCTTTCTTGTGAATGGTTTAGTGTTGGCCATTTAAAGTCAAACGTTCGTGTTTTTGACCATCCTTTGAGATTGGCGTGAACGGTGAACCTCAGCCAGACAGCATAGGTGCTTCTTTACAGTTAACAGAAATACCAGATCTTGCTCCTTCATCTCCTTCCTCATCAGCTGAAAATACTATAAACATCCACTCTGAAAACCATGCGGACTGTGTTGATTGTGCATGGAGGGAGGACTTTTCCGAATTTCCATCTTGCAGTTTTTTTTTTTATAGAACGTTTGTGAACATATACATTATATGTTCTGATACACCTTGTTGAAGTACAAATTAGCCTTAAGCCGTTGCTTTGAGTAGCTGAGATATTATGATTTGTTGCCTCAGCAGAAAAAAAGTTAATTCCATGGACCAACAACATCAAAATGTGGGTGGAAAAGGTGAAGCACCCACGCCTGCCTCCGCCCTCATTTGCCCCACTCTGGGTCATAGAGAAAGGCCCTCAGCCCCCGCCATCTGTTCCCCCGGGTGCCCTCGATGGCAGCTCTCTGCTCCACACAGAAGGCTGTGGTTCCTCGGCGATCTGTGGCTGCAACATGAAGGGCATCCAGCATGAAACTAATTGCCAAGTCTTCATGTGAATTACTTCGCTGTGGCGACCCCCAAAGAAGGGAGCTGCTGAAAAAAGAAGAAAAAATAATAATAAACCCTTCTATCCCAGGGTGTTCCCCAAGGTTCAGTGCTTGGTACTCTCCTTTTCATCCTTTACATCCTCCCCCTTGGTAATATCATCCATCGTCATGTCCTCCATTTCCACTGCTACGCTGATGACATACAGATTTTCATTTCTACTACATCCATAAACCCTAATATCCACTCCACCCTCACCCATTGCTTAACCGACATCAAAATCTGGATGGAGCTCAATTTTCTCAAATTAAATACTGACAAATCTGACATACTCCTCATTGGTCCAAATAGTGTTACCAAGTCCACTCAAAACTTCTGTCTCAACTTTGACAACATCACTCTCACTCCATCCCTACTCATTCGTAATATTGGTACAGTATTCTTCTAGAATCCACTCTTTCATTTGAATCGCACATCAAACAGATAACTTGGACTGCATTATTCCATCTCAAAACATAGCCCGACTCTGCCCATTACTCACTTTCTCCACTGCTGAAATCCTAAGCCATGCCTTTTCACATCCATAATTGACTATTGCAAAAGCATTTTGTACAGTACACCATCAAAACTCTCAACAAACTGCAATATATTCAAAACGCTGCTGCTCGCCTTCTCACCTACACTCGCTCCCACGAACATATCACTCCTGTCCTGCAGAAACTCCAGTGGCTCCCCATCAATCAGCGCATCCATTTCAAGATCCTCCTCATCACATTCAAAAGCCCTCCATAATCTGGCCCCTCCATACCTGACCATCCTACTCCATCACCACACTCCTTCTCGTTCCCTCCGCTCCTTTGATGCCAACCTTCTGTCTCTCCCCATAGGACCACGCTCCGGACCTGGGGAGACAGAGCCTTCTACATCGCTGCCCCCAACCTCTGGAACTCACTGCCCCAACAACTTTGTGCCTGCTCAGATCTCACCACTTTTACGAAAAATCTCAAAACCCACCTCCTTAAAATTGCATTTAATGTTTAAATTTGCCCCTTTTATATGTTTTATTGTGTTTTTATGTGTTGTGATATGATGTTTATTTTGTATTTTTTAATTCATCTAAAGTGTCTGAGTATTTAGAAAAGCGCTATCCTAATAAAATATATTATCTATATATATATTTACAAGGTATTCATTGTTTAAAATGAATAAGTTTAAAGAAAGTCATTGGATTTTGAGACATTTTGTTAACAGGGAAACACGTGAACACTTACCAACATTAACATCAACATTAAAAGAAATGAATACTTGAGATATATCAGTCTGTGTGTAATGAATGAATACTGTGTACAAGTTTCACTTTTTGAATGGAATTACTGAAATAAATCAACTTTTTTCATGATATTCTAATTTTATGACCAGCACTTGTATCTGCATAACAACTGGGATTTTAGCACGTTGAGATTTTCATTAATGAAAAGTGTGTTATAAATTGAATTCATTATTATTATTATTATTATTATTATTATTATTATTATTATTATTATTATTATTATTATTATTATTATTATTATTATTATTATTATAAAAAAATGCTTTCAGCTACTTTACAGAGAACTTCAAATAACTGAAGGAACATTGAGCTGAAACACCGAGGTGACACGATGATGCTCAACCCCTGGAGGTGCCCACTCCTGGTGCTGCCGCCTTTGCCTGTATGTGTGTGGGGGAATATGTTATTTCAAAAACAAATAGCAAAATATCTGATTGAACTGGTGTGCAGAAAACAATCACATCATCTATCCGGACAGAAAAGATGGGAAATGACAAAGAAAAAGCCAGCGAAAAGAAATCAATCTTTAGTTTCCTTTGCAGGCTGGAATTGGATTTTGACAAAAAGAATGCCTTTAAAGAAGAAAATGGTCTAGCTCGCTTTCCATCCTGTGGCTATTGTAAAGCTGGCAGCCTGCCATCCATTTTCTACTACATGAAGATGACTGTGCTGGTAGCATGCACAAATTCTCTTTAAAAACTAAAAATGTCTATTACGGTATATGCATGCTGCGTAAGAGAGACCGCAGAAAACTCGACTCAGAAGTGGATTTTCAATAGTGTAAAGATTTATACAGACTTTTCTTTTCATAGCAGAGTGAAGCTGACATTTCTTATTTCTATTGGAACAATATGAACCAACCCTGTGATGGCATTAGCATCAATGTATTCCTTATGACAAGAGGAGAGAAGAGTAGAGAGAGAAAAAAAGAGCTGAAAGCACCGTCTGAAAAGTCACCAAATAAGAAAGTCAACGCTCCTTTAAATCCAGGGTAACGGAGCAGGATATAAATAAGATAAGGGCTTAGAAAAGTACATATATTTTAAATCCAGCCTATTTAAACAAAAATAAATCCAAATTTCAAGAACTCTGTGAAACACTAACTTCAAGCCAAGCTTCTATAGGGTTTTAAAAAGTAGCTCCGTTGCAGCTACATTTTTTTGCTTGAACTGATCATCAGCGTGAGCACTTTCAAAAAAGCAGTTTTAGGTCAGTTTGCAGCTCTAGAGAATACAAGTGTGTGTGAATACAATGCCAAGGTTGGAAGGTATCAGCAATGGCCTCATACACACAGCTGTTGGTGCCCATCAGTCTACTTTGTAAGACAGGGGTTTCCAACATGTTGATTGCGATCTACCAGTCGATCGCAAAGGCATTACAGGTAAATTGCATGGCATAAAAAAAATAAGACACCAGCCATCCGCACTATGAAATTTGTAACTTGATTGACAGACAGCACAGCCAGCTGAGGCCTTGTTTACATGACGTGAAACGTTCGGCCGTTCATTTACATGGCAATAGCCCTGACTTTCTCTGAAACCGAAGGTTTATAAATCCAGGTGTCAGAGTGGCGATTTTTGGGGCAACCCCCTCACGGAGGCGTGAAATGTTCCGCAATGGGTGCAATGGATGCAGTCAAAAGTTTTTCTGCACTAACAACAGTTTAAGTTAATGGCAAAGAGCAGTGTTTTTTGGTGCTACTTGCCCTTTTTCAGCATGTAGGAGTGAAACTAATAAAATCTAAAGACCAAAGAGATGTTAGTGTGATCAACAGTTTAACTGTGATCATGCAGACGCTGCATGCACAGTGAATGCAGCTTAGCTCGGCTCAGTGTTGCCAGATACATTTAAAAAATCTTATTTACCCACTCCTTTTCAATGCATATGTTCAACAAACAACGCACATCTCATCTTAGTATATCTTTACTCAGCGCATATGACAGTTTAGGTCAAAATACTATAACTTTAAAGCCACAGTACTATAGCTCATAATCTCTTATCTGGCAAGCTGACTGGAATGGAAACCAGCATTTTTGTGTAAACCTACTAATTTTTTTGTTATTACCCCCAATAATCATGAAGAAAAAAACCCACTAACTTTTCCAGAGGTTGTTCTCATGTAAACGGGACCTTATAGTAGGTAGATCACTTCAACTTGGTCATTTTAAAAGTAGCTTGCATGCTGAAAAAGTCTGGGCATTCTTGATCTAGGACATGTTATAATTCCATTTCCAAAGAATGTGGAGGGCATTGGTCTACAGAGAGAAATCCTATTTAAAGTACCGGTAGGAAACATTAAAGAAAGTCGCCAATGTTGAGGAGAGAATTCCCAACACATGATCCTCAAGGTCAGATGGTGTAAGAAATTACAAGGACCCAAGAGTTCCATATCAGAGCTTCAGGATTCGTTTAATAGATTAACGGTAACACTTATGACAAGACAATTAAACTGTAAGAAACAAATATGGCTTTTTTGAAAGGTTAAGGAAAAAAAAGTAATTTTCTTTTAGGTCTGTAAAGTTGTGCCTAAACTAATCACAAGACTTCTGGAACAATGTTGTTTGGACAGATGAGACTAAAGAAAATATGTTTGGAGAAAACTACCGTAATTTCTGGACTATTGAGCACACCTGAATATATATATATTTAAAAAAAGGCAAATATATATAGGCCGCACTTGTGTATAGTCGCATGTGTCCATGTTGTATAACATGAGATATTCACACACAGATATTTAGGGTGTGTGCACGAAGCGCAAAATAACTGATCTGAAGAATTTGTGCTTTGATTTACTGTAATTCAATGTTTCATTGGTCCACTGTGACCCATTTTATAATTGCAATGGTCAGAAAATATTTTAACCTTTATTTATGCAGATAGTCACATTGAATGGTCAGGACATCTGTCCAACAGCTGAGGTCAGGCCAAATAAAGTTATGAAACAGAACTGCAAATTTATGACACAATGACTGAACAAGAAAAATAAAGTTTTACAATCATCCAGTTAAAGTCCGCCTCAAAATTAATACAAGACTGAAATGAAACATAGCTCAAAATGTACATGTGTTCGTATCAGTGCATGCTCGGGAGATGTTTTTTGTGCATGTCTTCAATCGTACCTTAGGCATAACATCTCCATCTTTGATCAGTTTCACTGGATGATTGGTCTTTATTCCCTAAAGCGATATAAAGCAATCCCAGTGTGTGTACAANATATATATATATATATGTATATATATATATATATATATATATATGTATATATATATATATATATGTATATATATATATATATATATACATATATATACATATATATATATATGTTACGGCTGGCTCAGGCCGAACACATTAAATGGACAAAGGACACAAGAAGGCAGAATGTAAAAATAAAAAGCTTTATTGAAAACTGCCCGACTCCTCCCTCCAGGTGCGGAGTGCACCGTCTTCTGGCACAGGGCAACAAAAAGGGAGCAAAAATAGACAGACAAAAGTACAAATAATTGGTGGACAAGAGTGAGTCAGCCAAAAAGAATATAACGTCCCCAGCGTCGGCCCAACCCATAAAAACAGGGCCGTCGCAGCCTATCTGGAGACGGACTACCTGACCAAAAGGGGACCCTAGGGGTAAAAGAAAAACGATATAACTGGACTACCGATCTCACTCTGTCATTAGGCAAACCAACAAAAACTCCAAACAGCTCCAAGCTCCAAACAGCTCCAAACAGCTCCAAGCTCCAAAAAGCTCCAAACAGCTCCAAACAGCTCCAAGCTCCAAACAGCTCAAAAAGCTCCAAACAGCTCAACCTCCTGGTTAAACCAACTTAACCAAACCACACAGGTCAGTATCCCTGATCTCAATTATCATTAGCAGGATCCTAATGTCATCAATGCAGCCTTCAGCTACCCAGTGCACTAAGCACAACAAAAGTCAAATGATGAGCAAACATTCCTAAGTGCATCAAGCACAGTCAAACTCCACAAACAAATGAGCTGACACAAATGCAACTAGCAGTCAAGACCAAACATGAGCTAGTAGCCACTCTTTAAGTGCATCTAGCAGTCAAGACCAAACATGAGCTAGTAGTTACTCACCAAGAACCTTCTAAACAGAAGATCAGACTTCAAGACAGGCAGGGGCGGGCGGAGAACACCCCACAGTACCCAAACAGTACTCAAACAGTACCCAAACAGTACTCAAACAGCTCAGCAATAAAGCAACCAAACTCTGAGCTCACAACACTCCGCATTCAAGCACAGTCAACTTGAAGTATATATAGGCGTGGCTCTCAGGTGTTCCTGGCTGAACACACACAAGCCTGATCATAATCAGACTAATTAATTAACAAAACATGACTGCAGTCAACATGCATAAAAACTATAGGTGTCAGCATTGGCAGCTTCCTCAGGATATGTAACACCTCCACCACCAGTGTTTTGTATGGGGGTGATGTAGATGTTAAGTAAAAACATCGTACATGACCCATACAAAAACAGTGAGGTCACGTGTAGCGGTCCTCATCACTTAAACAGACTAAAAACCTCATTAAAACTAGTCTGTCAAACCGCTAACAAATAATCTACAGGTACACTCAAAAGGTTTTAAAACCAAAACGACGTCTTGGGTCTAGTTGTATCCTAAAAAGCTTTTGCTTATCAACCCGCCAAACACCAACACCATGTTTGATGAGGTTAATCAGAAAACAAGAGCGTTGTCTCTCATTTGTAGACAGAGGGCAGCTGTTCTCCTCCACTTCAGTACTGGTCAGTACTGGACAGCTCTCTCTGGTCGGCTGTAACAACACCTTTTTGTCAGTTTTAGCAGCTTTGATTTCAGCTACTCTGTAAATACAGAAAAGTGTGTTAGATGCAGAATCATGCACAATACAAGGCTCTAGCTTGTCATCTCTCACAAGCAAAAATAAAGCATGTTCTGCTGCAGTTCTAATCAATGGTCTCACATAGTCCATCAATACTCTCTCATTCTTCACAGTGGCTGGAACGGGAAAAGAAAGAGCAGGAGGTTTTGTTGCGTGTGACTTCACCTCCTCTGAGATCTTCAGGTCCTCACTTGACTGAACTGGGAGTAGTTCAGTGTCAAACAACTGTAAAAAACAGTCACTGAGATCGACGTCATCTTCTTCCTGAAGATGAAGCAAGAGTTTCACTTCCTCCACTGGAATCTGTTTTTCTTCACAGTCCATCAGGAAGCTATTACTCAAATCAAACTCATCCTCTTCATCCTCCGGTTGATGTTCTAGAGGCGCCCCCTTCTGTTGAGGTGTGAGAGGCACCCGCATAGACACAGATGATGCATCAAAGTCAGGACATGCTAGGGCTGCTTGAGTGCAAAGCACTGGTGCAGTAACCACCGGATGACAGGCATGTTGAATTGTCAGCCTTCTCAGCCGTTCCAAATCCTCTTGTTCCTGAAGACGCTTAATTTCATCCAGAGCAGCTTGAAGTCTCTGTTGCTCAAGCTCTTGTTCTTTCAAGAGAGCTTGGTGTTTAATCATTAAGTTTCTTTTTTTAATTTCGAACTGCTCTAAAATAAGCTCTTTTTCTTTCCTTATTTGTTCATCATGTTTTCTTTTTTAAAGCAACTGTATTTTCATTTGAATGTCCATAATCAGGCATCACAACAATCCCAAGTTGAATTAATTCAGTCAGCAGTCCACCCTCAAACCAACCATCATGTTCGTATTCTCTAGTGTTGATTTTAAAATGGTTTGCTATACTCAACATCTGCTCTCTCGTGCAGTTCATATAGACATCAAATGTGGGCTGTTCAATAAATTTCTTTAAATTGAACACCATGATGTGGACACAAACAGCTTTTAAGCTGTACCCCTCTTCTAAAGACTTTCACTGTAAACAACAGCAAAATCACAGCTGCATTTGAACGCAGCACAATCCAAAAACACACACACACACAGCTGCGTGTTTCAACTCAATCAGCAACCAGGAGCTGGTCCTGTCAGCTCCAGAGCTGGTCCTGTCAGCTCCAGAGAGAGTGCAAACTACAGCACACAGCTGTCAAAACACACCAAATGTAAAAAAGGAGCAATTATATAACTGCGGTCCAAAAACACTTGGCTTCAAAAGACTTCACAACACTCTCAATATTTTAAGCAACCAACAGCAGGTTTAATTAATTAACCCAACAAGGATCACAACAGCTCAACAAGGACTCAAAAATCCAGACAATGTCTCAAAGATCCAGGCAAGGACTCAAAAAGGATTCAAGATCCCGGACGAGCCCCCAAAATATGTTACGGCTGGCTCAGGCCGAACACATTAAATGGACAAAGGACACAAGAAGGCAGAATGTAAAAATAAAAAGCTTTATTGAAAACTGCCCGACTCCTCCCTCCAGGTGCGGAGTGCACCGTCTTCTGGCACAGGGCAACAAAAAGGGAGCAAAAATAGACAGACAAAAGTACAAATAATTGGTGGACAAGAGTGAGTCAGCCAAAAAGAATATAACGTCCCCAGCGTCGGCCCAACCCATAAAAACAGGGCCGTCGCAGCCTATCTGGAGACGGACTACCTGACCAAAAGGGGACCCTAGGGGTAAAAGAAAAACGATATAACTGGACTACCGATCTCACTCTGTCATTAGGCAAACCAACAAAAACTCCAAACAGCTCCAAGCTCCAAACGGCTCCAAACAGCTCAAAAAGCTCCAAACAGCTCCAAGCTCAATAATGTTCCTGGTTAAACCAACTTAACCTAACCACACAGGTCAGTATCCCTGATCTCAATTATCATTAGCAGGATCCTAATGTCATCAATGCAGCCTTCAGCTACCCAGTGCACTAAGCACAACAAAAGTCAAATGATGAGCAAACATTCCTAAGTGCATCAAGCACAGTCAAACTCCACAAACAAATGAGCTGACACAAATGCAACTAGCAGTCAAGACCAAACATGAGCTAGTAGCCACTCTTTAAGTGCATCTAGCAGTCAAGACCAAACATGAGCTAGTAGTTACTCACCAAGAACCTTCTAAACAGAAGATCAGACTTCAAGACAGGCAGGGGCGGGCGGAGAACACCCCACAGTACCCAAACAGTACTCAAACAGTACCCAAACAGTACTCAAACAGCTCAGCAATAAAGCAACCAAACTCTGAGCTCACAACACTCCGCATTCAAGCACAGTCAACTTGAAGTATATATAGGCGTGGCTCTCAGGTGTTCCTGGCTGAACACACACAAGCCTGATCATAATCAGACTAATTAACCAATAAAGCATGACTGCAGTCAACATGCATAAAAACTATAGGTGTCAGCATTGGCAGCTTCCTCAGGATATGTAACAATATATATGTATATATATATATATATATATATATATATATATATATATATATATATATATGTATATATATATGTATATATATATATGTATATATATAT
>JBBPBX010055933.1:0-11248 GCA_038048925.1 Garcialebias charrua
ATTACCTGAAGGAATATACTCACGCCTTTACGGCTAGGGGCGTCACCGCCGCGCCAGAGGCCCCGCCCTCTGGGTACTTAAGCGGCTTGCGCCCCTCCATCTTTCTCCAAAGTTGCACTTCACCGAGCTTTCAGCATTGAAAAGGGCCAGCTATGTTGCACCTCGTTCCCTTCCTTCAGGGAACATGAGTTATGGTGCATAACTTTCAGTTCCCTTTCAGTCTGGTCTCTCAGTGCAACATACTTGCTATGGGAACGTAATCCATTCACGCCCTTGAAATGCTCAGTGAAATGCATGCTAGAGTGAACGTCTGCCTTTGACCAGCAGGCATCCCAAAACTGCTTTCTATTGTGTGTTAGAAAGGACAGCCTGAGTGACGTCACCCGCAGTAACATCCAAACTGTAATGCTTTGCAAAAGTATTTAATGAGCTCCAATTCGCAGTAGCACAGATGTCTGTGATTGGTACACCCCTGAATAATGACCAGGAAGTGGCCAAGCCCCTAGTGGAGTGAGCATGCACTCCAGAGGGTACCTGTTGACCTTTGCTACTGTAGGCCCTTTTAATGGCCTCAGTCACCCAATGTGAGAGGCGTTGTTTTGATAGGGCTCTCCCGGTAGCAGGTGCTGCAAAGCAGACGAACAGTTGGTTTGTTTTCCTCCATTCGGCTGTTCTCTGCATGTAGGTGCGTAAAGCCCTCACTGGGCAGAGAGCCTGTAGCCTTTCCTGTTCCTGAGTGAGGACAGGAGCAGGTGGAAAAGAGGAGAGATCAAAGTCTAGACTCCTATGGTTCAGAGTCAAGACCTTGGGAGTGTATGTGGGATTAGGCCTTAGTGTGACCTTTGACCCGTCAGAGGCGAATCTGGTACACATTGGATGTACAGATAATGCGTGGAGGTCACCCACGCGTTTCGCCGAGCAAAGTGCCAGAAGTAGAGCAGTTTTGTAAGATAGTAAATCTATCTTAACCTCGCTCAGTGGCTCGAATGGAGGGTTGCAGAGGGCCTCCAGGACCAGGCCAAGATCCCAACCAGGGGTCAAGGTCCTGCTGGGTGGTTTAGTCCGAAGGACACCCTTCATAAATCTTATTATGATTGGATGTGCTCTAGGCGTCCTATGTCCCCAGCCTTAGTGACAGGCTGAAATCACTGATAGGAAAACTTTAATCGTTGAATAAGAACAACCTTTTTCCAGTAAATCCTGAAGGAAAGTCAGGAGCTGAGCCAAGTCGCATGCATAAGAAATAATATTTCTTTCTGAGCACCAGGCTTCAAAAATACGCCACTTTTGTGCGTATAAAGATTGTGTTGATCCAGCACGGGCATTTTGTATGGTCAATACCACATTTTCTGGCAAGCCTGACGCCATCAACCTGTTCTTTTCAGCCAACAAGCTGAGACTTTTGGCAGTTCCTGGCCTAAGTGGTTGTACTGCCCCTTCTGGTGACACAGAGGTTGTTAACCCCTCGGGGTCAACCAGATTGTGAAGGAGGCTTCCTAGCTGATGTGCTCCCCAGTTACATTGCTCAGGGTTAATTGGGGGCCGATGTAACCTGTCATCCTTATTAGACAGGTTTGGAGCAGAAAGTCTATTTTCCACCTCCAAGTTTGGAGTCCTGCTGTGAGGCTGCGAGTCATGTAAACGAGCAAACCTAACTCCAATCCGTTTTCTGGGGTGGTCTAGTCTACTTGTCCTTGGCTTTAATGGAGCGTTGGTACCAGGTAAACCGACCGAAGTCTATGTTTCACCCTTTGGGAGAGTTATCTTTGAAAGCAGATTTGGAACAGCACAGAACGGGAGGTGACGTGCTGTCTGAGTACTGCTTGGGCAATGCGTGTCCCTCGTTAATAACAAAGGAGCGGCCACACCGTGAGAGTGTGGGGGTGTTCCTTTTGGTTTGGCAGACTTCAGATTATTTGGTGATAAAGAGCTCAGTCCCCCTCGAAAAACAGGAAGAGAGATCTGATTCGGCTCTGACATGTTTTCATCTACAGCAGGCTGAACACAGTCACTGTTGTGAAGTTTGTGGCTGCCTGAGGGCGTCTGATGTAGCCCCCCCTCCCGTCGTCAGACTTTGTCAGCTTGTCTCCCTGAGGTGCGAACATGTCACGTGTTCATCTGGTTAGTGTATTGGCTGGCCTATCGTTCACAACGAAACGAGGGCTTGAGCACGTGACCCTCCCCACCTGTCTCCCTGAGAGGCGTGGGGGGTGTTTCGCAGACACCTCTGTGTCTGCTCATTGCAGATGTATCAGATGTTTTCTGCTGGGGTTTATTGATTAGGCTATTACCCCGTGGGCCGTGAGGGAGAGGGGAGAAAAGGCCTTCTCCCTTTATGACGGCTCGCAGGTCAGAGGGACCTGTTTTGTTGAAGATTGTGTGTTGTTGTTGTTTAGTTTTTTGAGAGTCAATAAAACAGAGAGGAGCTGTTTCATGAACTTTATTCGTGCTTATGTGCAATGACGTACATGATTTTATGTCACTCACAGCAGAGAAAGCATGATTTGTGCATGCTGTAAATAAACCAGCTGTTTGTACTACATTACAAGCAAAGTCTGGATATGAAGGGATCAATCCCATTACCACGTGGGTGGGTGATCGCGTAACGTGGAAACGTGGACCTGGTTCATCAGGCACGTTTTTGTCTGTTGTCACGATTCACCGAGGAGGCCCTGTGTTTGGTCGCCTGGCGGGGGACAAACCTGTTTTTGCTCAATGCGTGCTCGGTACGAGGTGGGCCCTGCGGGGGTCTCTGCCTAGGCTCCTCCTCGTATGCTGGCCGCTTCTGTGGTGGGGCACTCGTTGCCGAGTGGTGCAGAGACTGCGCAGATCTGCAACCAGCAGACTCCCTTGGGGGGGGGAAGCTTCTCCGGGGAATGCCCACCCGGAGAGCTTCCGCCTGTCTGCGTCTTTGGTCCAGCTTGGTCTGAATTTGCTCCAAAGCTTTACCAAACTATCCCTCCGGCTCTATCGAGTGGTGGAGAAAAGGCACCTTTTGTCCCTCTGGGAGATCCATCAGGTCATCCAGAGGTGGCGGATCGCTTTGACCACTTCCGCCATTCCCCTGCCCTACGCAACAGCAGCTGTCCCCATCATACGGAGCACAAAGTCTGTTGCTCTGCGGGCTTCATCCAGCAATTCGGCAGCCGCCTGCTTGTCCGTTGTTTGAAGCTGTTGCAGCTTTTGCGCTAGGTAAGCCTGCATTAACGCGGACGCGTTCATGGCGTGCGCCGCGAGTCCCTGAGCTCTGTAGCATTTCTCGAGTAGAGATGCTAAGGCTCAACAAGCCTTGCTGGGATGTGTTGGTTTTGTTCCTGATGATTTAGGAGCCAGGTGAGACGCTAGTATGTCCTCAATCTGAGGCACGTTAGCTATTCCCACTTCATCCATCCTGTCTACGTCGAGGAACTATGAGAGGGGAAGGAGCATGGGGGCTCTTGGTTTAGTCCAGGTGCGAGTCAGTTCTGTGAGGAAGTCCGGGAACACGGGCATCTTTTGCCTTGTGGTGGCCTACTGCTTCGAGTAAAAATAGCTTCCTGCCAGCCTCGTGACCTGTTGGCGAGGCGGAGGTTCAGGCCATGGGATGTTCAGGGCGTCCGTTGCTCTGTGGCACAAGTCGAACAGAGCAGGGATGGAAAAGTCAGTTTCTGGGAGCACAGGTACCGGGGTCTGGGAGAGATCTTCACCCTGATCCTCCAGTTCCACGTCCGCCTCCTCCGTTGAAAATTCGCCCGAGGCTGAAATCGAGATCTCGTCCTCGTTCATCATGCCACGGGTGTCGAATTCGACTGTTAGGTCCACCATAGGAGCCAGCACGTCAGGGCTGTCGCCCCATTCGACACGTGTGCTGTCATGTAGAGCCATGTTCTCCAGCTCCGGCGTGGGAGTGAGGGGCTCCGTGGTGTCCGCGTCCGCTGTCGTCGCTGAAGCGCCCATTGCTTTGGCGACGAGGTCAACCCGATGCCGCAGCACCGCATCCATCATGAGGCTGCAGTGTGGGCAAAAATCGGGCGTATCCAGTGCTGTTTTTGCATGAAGCATTCCCAGGCAGACTGGACAGGCCTCGTGGGTGTCCGTTACTGCGAGGGAGAAGCCGCATCCACTGGGACAGGCGCGCGAAGTTGGGCTCGCCGTCCCGTTGGTTTTCCTTGGAAGTCTCGCCTTTCGCTTTCCTTTCTCCGGAGGCATGTCCGAGATGAGGCGAGCGAGTCCTTCCAGAATCTTTCTTCTTTTTTCTTGAAATGTCTCCTCCGTCGCGTCGCTTTCGCTGGCTAGCTCGCTAGGAGTTAGCGAGGTAGCTTTTTTTCTTGTGGCGTAGTTAGCGCCGTCGAGCGAAGCAACCTGTAGAGAGAGGAGAAAAAACTTTGGGGTTAAGAGAAATGTGCCGGACTAGCTTTCGCTAGTCCAGCAGTACGCAGGAATAATTCTCTGTGCGCTCTGTGCAGGGAGCAAGCTCACCTCAGGTTGAGCGATGAAGCCACAGAGAAGTCCCGCGAAGAGGTAGTTCAGGTTTAAGCGAGGTGAAGGGCAAAAAGAGAAAGATGGAGGGGCGCAAGCCGCTTAAGTACCCAGAGGGCGGGGCCTCTGGCGCGGCGGTGACGCCCCTGGCCGTAAAGGCGTGAGTATATTCCTTCAGGTAATCACGCGGGGGCGCAATTCCCATAGCAAGTATGTTGCACTGAGAGACCAGATTGAAAGGGAACTTCATATTCTATAAGACCCACACCAGCTCAACCCTTCTCACCATCTAAATCTAAAACTGCTCAAATCCAAAAAAATTAAATAACAAATGAAGCAAATAAGCTGTGCTAAGTCATGTGTTAAGTCACATTAATTTTGATTTGGATAAATGTTCTTGGCTCAATACACTTTGTTTTGCAACTTTGTGTCACAAACAGTGTGTCAGAACAAACAACCTGTGATGTTCCAGCACTTTGGTGTGTACTTGTTCCTGTTGAAAGTGCTTTATAAATAAAATGGTATGGTATGGTATGGTATGGTTCCGGTAAAAACAGTAAATAATAGTAAAGGAAATATTAGTCTAAAGCATATAACAAAAACAATTAGTTTTAAGTTGGATTAGATTTTGGAAATTGACTGTTAAAATAATTTCCTTCTTAGAATCTGTAAACTTGACTTATGAGAACCTCCTTGCTTATCCTAACTTGGATGATTCTGACTGCTGACAGGTAACACACTCACTACTCAGAATTACTTTCCAGAATTATTACCGTACTGCTGATGTTGACTAAAGCAGATGCCATTTGTGTTTCATTTCTAATAGAACAAATTTTCCAGAACTGCAGCTAAGAAGCCATAAAACAAGTTTTAAAAACATCAGGATCACTGATTCTTTTATTTGTGGTCCGTTTTATAAACTCATCAATGTTGTTGCTGACTATATTTTCATTGTTAGCCCATGTCTAAATGGGTTATCATTGTATTAGATTCCTTCTTGTATTGTATGGGCACGTTCACACAAAAATTGCAATAAACTTTTTATATTTCTTACCGTAAAATGCAGCATTCTATCTGTTTATAAACTTGTAGTAAAACATTATCAGATCATTTTGCCATCATGTCATAACTGAGCTCAGATGTGTTGTGAGCTGCTGTCCATCACATTAGTCTTCTGCCTCTTTGTCACTGAAAGCAGCTTGAGTATTTTTAGTCAAAGACGTTGAATTTTTAAATTGTGCTTTCTCTCTCGGTTCACTGTTACCATAGCGAGTTAGATACTCAAAATCTTCTCTTGGTTGCAGGTTCCTCAACAAGAGTTTGACTGCTCTCATTTGACGTTCTCTGCTGCACTTTTGACATGATAACCAAAGATTACTGAAAACATTAAGGTGATAAAAGTATTTTACATTTAAAATAACATCTTGGGGGCCAGATAAGATGTCAACGAGGGCCACATTTGACACATGCTATAGGCTATATTATTTTTTTTACATTTCCTGAGCAATGCAGTCCAGAGATATCACTCTGAAAGGTTCGCCTGTGTTTTGTTTACATGAAGCAGTTATTAACAAAGCCTTTGTGATCACTGCTTTTGTCTGCTACTCTGTGGGCTAACGTCAGCAGCATGTTCCCTCTATCCACACTTAAAATGTTGGTGCAAAGAGCAAACTGTTGTGCAACTGGCTAATTTGCTGGAGTAGCTTTTCATTCATCCAGGACATGATGGCTGATTGGTTCGAGTCATTATATGCTGTAGACAGATCTGTGTTTTTATTGTTGACTTTATCTGGAAAGTAGAGGTGCAATGTACATTTGTCTTTTGATTAAAAATGTGTAATGTGTTCATTAACGTTGATTTGGTCTGAATTCTGGTTTGTTTTAACCAAATGTGTTTAAAAAAAAAATTGTGGCCTCCAATTTTAAATGGAATATTAGAGAAGAGGAGCTGAAACATTAAATGAATCTTTGGAAGTTTGGTGTGCACTCTGAGGCGATATGTGAGAAACAAATGTTTCTACCGTGTTTTCCGGCCTATAAGTCACAGTTTTTTTTAACTAATTTTCATGTCGTGCGACTTATTGGGCGAAGTGACATATTTATGGATTTTTCCAATTTATTGGACATATTGGACTAAAGCGACTTATGGGGCGGAGCGACTTAAAGGCCGGAAAATACGGTATATAAAAATACACCTTTGTTTGTAATTTCTTAAATTATGTGAAAATACATTAAATTTGAATCTCAGTGCCGTTAAATGGTTCATAAGTTTTCAGACAAAATGAGATTGTGGAAACCAGTCAGACTTGCTTATCTGGGTGATGTACAGTAGAAGTGTTACATAATGAGTAACACAGAACCATTTTATTAATTGTACTGGACGGGCAGTGTTCAATCATAAGATCACGTTTTGGAGGTAAAACATGAAAACTTCATGAGCAGACACAAAATGGGTAAATGCAAACTCCAGCTAAAGTGACAGAAAGCACGGGATTGGGGGCATGGCTGTAGCCCGTCAACATTCAGGATGGTGAAGGACTTTACAGTTTGTAAAAAACTAAAGAAAGAGCCGAAACGGTCGACAGTGGTGTGCTAAATACATCAGGTTTGGTTTGAAAATATTGAGCAGCTGCTGTGGGAGCTGACAGCAAACACAGTTTAGTGTTTGGCTCAGCTTGATTTGCTGTTTTAGATTTATTTATATGCCCAAGACTATAGCAAAAATGTGGCTCTGTTTAACTTTAGTTATTTATTTATTTAGGTATTTAAAAAAAAAATTTAAACTCATGGTGTTCTCTCAATGGACTTTAACAAACATATAAGGTGAGATGATAATACATGATCTATGCTCCACCCAGCTGTGAGCTCAATCAACAACAGACAGATAACAGAGAAAATGATGATGAAACAGAGCAACTTTGTGGTTAGTTGAAAGTATTTGTTAACCACAAAGATAATCAATAAATTTCAGGGTCCAGTAAGGGCTGTGTTAAAGGAAAATAAAACATATGAGCACTTACAAAAGTTTGATTTACCTCAAACTCTGAAGTAGAAGAGCAAATACCCCCACCGTCATAAAGGGTTCCAGAGCTAACGCGTCACATTCATTTTATGTCATTTAAAGTGTGGATTTCACCAGATTTTTCAGTATCAAATAGTAAGTTACATTCAGTGGTGAAGTTGGGCGAGACCTGTTCTACTATGGCAGGCCGTTTGAACATTTAATCAAAACCCACTCCTCTCTGTTATTCCATTTGTAGATCACTAAAACAACATTCTTTCTGGTCAAAATTAAATTCCTACTAGTCAGAACTGTAATTATATATATCTACAATTACATTTTTGCTAGCAGAAACTTACTTTCAGGATGTCATAAAATCAAATTGAACTATCAAGAATTAAGTTTCAGATATCTATCAATCTTTACAAATTACAAGTCGCCGTTTTAACATTTAATAGCTGGACTGGATATCTATTTCAGATATCTCAAATACATTTCTTCCTAGTCAAAATGAACATTCCAGATATCTAAAACATCATTCTTCCTATCTAAAATGTTAATTTTAGATAGGAAGATTTTAATTCTTTTTAGTACAAATGATGTCACTTTCCCCATTCATGTGTATTGGGCTTTTACTTCCAGATATCTAAAATAACATTCTTCCTATCTATAATAAACATTCTGGATGTCTACAAATGAATTATGACGAGGATGAACTCTAAATTCAGATCTCCATAATCCAGTTAATACTAGTCATAATGACCATTTCAGATATCATAAATGAAGAAGTCATTCTAGATATCCAGTTATCAATTCTTGACATCCAAAATGCATTTCTACTAGTATAAATCTAGTTAAAGATATCAACTACTGATTATTTGACTAGTTAATGTGGAATTTCAGATATCTGAAATGTTAATAATGCCTATACAAATTACACTTATAGATACTTAAAAATTATATTGTTGATCTCTGAAATGTTTTCTTCATTTTTGACATCTGAAATAAATAGTATAACCAGTAACAATTGGATTATAGAGATCTGAAGTTAATTTTTAGACATCCAGAATGTTAATTTTAGATGGGATAAATGTTATTTTAGATATCTGGAAGTAACATCCCAATGACGTCATTTTTACTAGTAAGAAATACATTCTTCCTCTCTGTGATGATCATTTTAGAGAGGAGAAATGTTGTTTTAGATATCTGGAAGTAACTTCCCAATGACGTCATTTTTACTAGTAAGAATTACATTCTTCCTATCTGTGATGATCATTTTAGAGAGGAGAAATGTTGTTTTAGATATCTGGAAGTAAAAGCCCAATACACATGAATGTGAAAAGTGATGTCATTTGTACTAGTAAGAATTACATTCTTCCTATCTGAAATGTTAATTTTAGATAGGAGAAATGTTGTTTTAGATATCTGGAAGTAACATCCCAATGACGTCATTTGTACTAGTAAGAACTCCATTCTTCCTATCTGAAATTATTATTTTAGAGAGGAGAAATGTTGTTTTAGATATCTGGAAGTAACATCCCAATGACGTCATTTTTACTAGTAAGAATTACATTCTTCCTATCTGTGATGATCATTTTAGAGAGGAGAAATGTTGTTTTAGATATCTGGAAGTAAAAGCCCAATACACATGAATGTGAAAAGTGATGTCATTTGTACTAGTAAGAATTACATTCTTCCTATCTGAAATGTTAATTTTAGATAGGAGAAATGTTGTTTTAGATATCTGGAAGTAAAAGCCCAATACACATGAATGGGGAAAGTGACATCATTTGTACTAGTAAGAATTAAAATCTTCCTATCTAAAATGAACATTTTAGATAGGAAGAATGATGTTTTAGATATCTGGAATGTTCATTTTGACTAGGAAGAAATGTATTTGCGATATCTGAAATACAAGTAGATATCCAGTCAAGCTATTAAATGTTCAAACGGCCTGCCATAGTTGTACACACTGTAGTCCATGTTCCTGACACCTTGGGCCTTCTGCTCTTACCTAGAAGTTTTATACACAGTTTGATCATCTGCCAACTTCTATGTAATGGACATTATCTGAGGTACCATACCATTTTATTTATAAAGCACTTTAAACAGGAACAAGGCCTGAGGTATTATCTGAGGTAAAGCATGTATTCATGGCCTCTAATTAAATTATCTGCACTCTTTCATTTTTACTTCTCCATGTTGTTGTACTTGATCAAACAAGCTGATTATGTATAATAATATAGACAAATGGTAATATTTACACATGCATACATACATACATATGTAGATGGAGGTGCTCCACATCTATTTGAGTCTTGCAATGCTTGTTTAAAGAGGTTTGAATTGAAACAAAAACGCTTGAAAACTAATGCACATGACTTAATCTTGTATAAAACAAATACGGTTTTGTAATAGTTTATGCTTTTATCATCAATGGCTTTAAAAAAAGGGCATTAAAAACATTTGAAGTTTATACATTCACTGTTGGTGGCATGAAATTGTTTTTAAATATGGCTTACATTGGTATTAAAAATCATTTATCTTCCATCCACTCATCCATTATATTTACCATTATCTTCCTCTTGGGGTCACTGGTGCCCATATACAACAGTCACTGTGCGAGAGGTGGGGGACATCCTGGACAGGTCTCCAGTCCATCACAGGGACACATAGAGACAAACAACCATTCACTCTCTCGCTCACACCTAGGGACAATTTAGAGTTACCATTCGCTCTCACATGCATGTTTTTGGTCTGTGGGAGGAAACCAGAGTACCCAGAAAGGTCCCAGGTCAGGATTTGATCCGGCAACCTTCTCGCTGAGAGGCAACAGCTCTGCCAACTGTGCCACTGATGGGCAGCATTAATTTTAATTAATTAATCCCAGCCATTAATCTAATGACGGATTTCTGCAGAATCCCTGATGTTCAAAAAAAATGTTGAGGGAGTAAACAGATTTGCCTGGCTAAATTAAAATTAGAACATTTTTCATTATTTAATAGTTATAGTATGTGAAATTGTCAACATTAAGTTGAACATTCTCTGATTAAAATCTTCCAGACTCATAAAAAGTAAACTTCGTAAAAACATACTGTATATAATAAAGATTAAAAAGGCCAGTTCATTAAGGTGTACTGTAGTTCTGCTTTATTTGACCTGCCTAAACTTTGAATGACGTCTCTATTTTGAAGAATGGTTGAGCTTTAAGAGAACTGTTGCATAAAACTCAATATTGGCTGAGGGGAAATTTTGGCTAGTTTTTTCTAATTGTATGTACTTCATGCCACAAATCATAGCATTGTGTCACTGCACCATTGTTCTCTATCAGAACACACATTTTAATGGATAACTTACATGTTTTTGTCTTAGGGGATGAAACCATACAGAAAATGTGACAAAAATCAGTTAGGACAGTAGTAATGCTTCAGGTGCATAAAACATTTTATTTAGTTATTTCAAACTCTTTAGGTTAAGTGCCTGGATGACTTTTGAGATAAACAAAACGTGCGGTGGTAAAGAGCAGGATATACTCAGCTAATGCATAAATGCTTTTAGTTTATTGAGTAAAAATGCATTTAAATGTGCATTCTGATGTGCATCATAGTAATCTTCAGGAGAGTTGCTCCTCTCTGACTCAACTAACCAGCATTTTTCTGTACTAACCTGTGTTACAGTTGGTTGAGGCACTTATTAATGCTAAATGCAGAATATATGACTGCATTCTGAATTTAGCAGAGAGCCCAATTTAATTTGACTATTTATTACACAAACTATAGTTTGCAGGAT
>JBBPBX010055934.1:8334-22933 GCA_038048925.1 Garcialebias charrua
GTTCTTTGTCTTCCAGTTCTGCCTTGTTGCCACTCGCTTGCCAGTCCTGCACATCCCTACCTGTGTTTATCGGCCTTGCCTGCTGTTGGTCTGGATTTTCCCCATCTACTCTGGAGCCCTAAAGTCCTATCTGAACCTCGTTCTAACATCCCCCTGTAAGAGAAACAAACAGAACATCAATTTTGACTCACCTATCCTACCAGAAGGATCCTGACACTGTTCTCTCTTTCAGGAGCTCCAGAAACCCCAAGTGTACTGTAGTGAGATAGACCCTTCACTCCAGCTCGAGGAGATGCTTCAACGAGTCATAGCTCAACAAGGGGCCACAAAGGAGAATATAAAAGAACTAGGAGGTATGTTTTTTTTCTTTAAATCAAAGACTCTCACCTTCAACCCCTGTTGCTTCCCCTATTGGAGACACTCCTAACACGCCGCATGAAACCGGTGCCTCAAGCCTGCAGTTATTCACGAAACCTTCTGCACTTTTCTCTGGGGACCCTCATTCGTGTGGAGGTTTCCTCCTGCAGTGTAAACTAGCGTTTAGAGGGGCTCCCCAACTGTATTCAACTGATGCAGCAAAGATCACATATTTCACCAGTCAATTAAAGGGTGATGCACTCCGTTGGGCAGATTCCTACCTACAGTTTCATAACATTGAATATATTACTTTTGATACCTTGTTGAAAGAATTCAGAAGAATCTTTGATCGACCTCTATAACAACCCAACGCCATAAAGCGGCTCCTTGGACTCTGTCAGGGAGGTCGGCCTGTCGCGGAGTGTGCCCTGGAGTTCCGTATACTCGCGGCCCAGACCGGATGGAATGACTTCGCATTCCAAGGTACCTTTTTTAATTCTCTATCCAATCCTATCAAGGACCAGATCGCTGCTAGAGATGAACCTGAGAGTTTTGATGAGTTAATCGACATAGCGGGGGCTATTGACGAGCGTTTCCGGGAGCAGAAGAGAGAGAAGGACTACAACTCCCACCACCGTTCCATTTCCGGATTCGCCACGTCATCAGGTGAGCCCCGCGCCTACAAGAACTCGTTTACAAACTACAAGACCCAGAAAGACAGAGTTTCCATTCCTTTTCCTCATCACACTGTCCCCACAGAACGTTTTCATTATTTTCCAGAACCTGAGCCCATGCAAATAAGTCAAACTCATCTGTCACCTGAGGAGAGACAAAAACGCATAGAAAATAATTACTGTATGTATTGTGGAAGGTCCGGACACTATCTGAAAAATTGCCCCTTCCGAGGAAACGAAAAAGCCCATCAATAAAGAGAGAGATATTGGTGGGAACTTCTGCTCTCTCCTCCGCCTGTCGACTTTTATTACCCACACATCCAAATCCACCACAACCGTCATCCATTTCCTGCTTTGGTGGATTCTGGCACAGAGCAAAATTTGATTAGTTTAGACCTGGTCCAAGAGTTATCTCTACCCACTCAGGAGATTCCTCCCATCTGTATTGCTGGGGTTACAGGGGAGACTTTAGACCAGATTACTCTAAAGACTTCTGAACTTCGTTTGATTATTCCAGGCAATCCCCACGAGATTATTGATTTTTTTGTATTCAAATCTCCCACTCCCCAACTTGTTCTTGGATACCCTTGGTTAAAGGAGCACAATCCAACCATTAACTGGGAGTTGGGGGGAATTGAAAAATGGAGTAACAAATGTTTAAAACAATGCCTACGTTCTGCTGTCACTTGTCAACCTGTTGAAGCTTTATCATTTGAAAAAATAGATGTCTCTGTCATCCCCTCTACCTATCATGATTTGGCTCCTGTTTTTAGTAAACAGCATGCCCTGTCTCTGCCTCCCCACCGTCCCATGATTGTACTATCAACCTCCTTTCTGGTGCCACATTATCGGCAAGTCGATTGTACAACCTGTCGAGACCTGAAAGAGAGTCTATGAAGGAATACATTGAAGAGTCTCTTGAATCTGGCATAATACGTCCTTCTACTTCACCTGTAGGTGCCGGATTCTTCTTTATGGCAAAGAAGGATAAGACTCTACGTCCATGTATAGATTATAGGGGTCTTAACAATATCACAATAAAGAATAAATATCCGTTACCCCTAATTGACTCTATTTATGAACAACTCCAATCCGCCACGATCTTTTCAAAGTTGGATCTCAGAAACGCATACCATTTGGTATGAATTAAAGAAGGAGATGAATGGAAAACCGCATTCAAGACACCACTTGGACATTTCGAGTATTTGGTAATGCCTTTTGGCTTAACTAATGCACCTGCTGTTTTCCAAACATTGATCAATGATGTTCTGCGAGATTTTCTTGGTGACTTTGCCTTTGTTTACTTAGACTATTCTTGTTTATTCCCGAAATGAGTCAGAACACACTAACCATGTACGTAGAGTCATTCAGAGACTTTACAAGAACCAATTGTTTGTGAAAGGAGAGAAATGCGAGTTTCATGTTTCATCTGTATCTTTCTTTGGATTTATTTTTAAGAGTGGTTGTTATAGGACAGACCCTGAGAAGACCAGGGCAGTGGAGGAGTGGCCAGTTCCGGAGAACAGAAAACAGCTTCAGCGTTTTCTTGGATTTGCAAACTTTTATAGGCAATTCATAAAGGACCATAGCCGCATCGCTGCACCCCTCTCTCAACTTACCTCTGTTAACCTTGTCTTCAAGTGGACCCCCGAGGCAGATGCCGCTTTCAGCAGACTTAAGAGACCCTTCTTCGACACCAGTTCTATGCCATCCTGACCCAAGTCGTCAATTCATTTTGGAAGTCGAGGCCTCGGACACTGGGGTAGGTGCTGTATTGTCACAACAATCTCCCAAGGATAACAAGGTCCATCCTTGTGCCTTTTTCTCACGACGATTATCGCAGGCAGAGAGAAATTATGATGTTGGCAATTGCGAGTTATTGGCAGTTAAACTGGCATTAGAAGAATTACGTCATTGGTCGGAGGGTACTACTACCCCTTTTTTAATATGGACGGACCACAAAAACCTTATCTACCTGAGAGATGCGAAGAGACTAACCCCAAGACAAGCACGATGGTCCCTTTTCTTTAATCAGTTTAACTTCATTCTGAATTTTAGGCCTGGCTCTAAGAATGTTAAACCAGATGCTCTCTCTCGTCAATTCTCTTCACCAGATGCTACGGAAACTGAGGAAACCATTATTCCACGGTCTCTGCCGTGGGAGTTCTCACCTGGACCATCGAGAAGGAGGTTTTGGACACTCAAAAGGATGAGCCCGACACTGACACAGGTCCCGCTGGCAAACTTTTCGTTCCCTCCAACATGAGGAGTAAGGTATTGGATTGGCTCCATTCTCACAAACTTTCCTGTCACTCTGGCACCTCCCGTTTGATCTCCCTGGTTAAGACCCATTTCTGGTGGCCCACACTCAACCAGGATGTCAAGTCTTATGTTTCAGCCTTCCCGACCTGTGCTAGGAATAAAACTGGTAACCAACCTCCTGCCGGACTCCTCCAACACTTGCCCACACCCAGCCGCCCCTGGTCACACATTGCAGTAGACTTTGTCACAGGTCTACCCCCCTCTGAAGGTAACACCACCATCTTTACCATCATCTACCATTTTTCTAAATCAGCTCATTTAATTCCCCTCCCTAAACTTCCTTCTGCTTTTGAGACAGCTCAGCTTCTCATTCAACACGTTTTCCGTATTCATGGTATTCCCTCCAATATAGTTTCGGATCTGGGACCCCAATTTATTTCCCAGGTCTGGAAGAGTTTTGTACTATGCTTGGGGCGACTGCCAGCCTCACTTCGGGTTATCACCCTCAATCAAATGGTCAGGCTGAGCTGTGTAATCAGGAGCTCGAGACTGCCCTCCGGTGCATCGCCGAACGTAACCCCTCAGCCTGGAGCAAGCATCTGATTTAGGTCGAGTACTCTCACAATGCTCACAAATCATCTGCCATAGGTATGTCCCCATTTGAAGCTTCCCTTGGATACCTTCCCCCCTTGTTTCCCAGTCAGGAGATCAACGTTCCTGTTCTGTCTGTGCTACACCATTTCCGTCGTTGCTGACGAGTCTGGCGGCAGACCAAGGCTGCCCTCTCTTGTACTGCTGTCCAGAATAAAAAGTTTGCTGACCGACCATCGCTCTACAGCTCCCGTGTACAAGGTGGGTCAAAAAGTCTGGCTTTCCACTAGAGGCATTAATATTAAGGACACCCCGAGAAAGATGGCTCCTCGGTTCATCTGACCTTTCTCGATCACGAGATTCATCAACCAGTCTGTAGTACGTCTTCAACTCCCCTCATCTATGAGGATACACCCCACATTCCACATCTCTCAGATCAAGCCTGTCTCCGAGAGCCCCTTGTGCCCACTCTCCGACCTCCCACCTCCCGCCCGACTAATCGTCAACCACCCGGCCTTCAATGTCAGTACCATTTTGGACGTTTGTCGCCGAGGCCGGGGATTTCCGTATCTGGTTGATTAGGAGGGTCATGGCCCAGAGGAGAAGGCATGGATTCCCCGCTCGTTTATCCTGGACCCGAGCCTCATCACCACCTTCTTCAACGCCCACCCGAAGAAGCGCCACAGGTCGCCCGGAGGTGATTCTTGAGGGGGGGTTCTGTAGGAGTCCCACTGTCTGCAGCCCTCACCAAGATGGCCGCCAATTGGCACCAGCTGATGGTCATCCATCTAATGAGGAACACCTCTACTTAAGGCTGCAGTCCAGTGAGATCCAACGCTGGAGCATTGTGCCTCAATCAGTATTTATGTCTTCAGCCAGAAAGTGTGTACCCAATAAAGTATTTACCTTGTGATCTTGTTCCAACAGTTTCCTGTGAATCCCTGGATCCTGTTCTCTGTCTGCCAGTTCTGCCTTGTTGTCACTCGCTTGCCAGTCCTGCACATTCCTGCCTGTGTCTGTCGGCCTTGCCTGCTGTTGGTCTGGATTTTCCCCATCTACTCTGGAGCCCTGAAGTCCTCTCTGAACCTCGTTCTAACATCCCCCTGTAAGAGAAACAAACAGAACATCAATTTTGACTCACCTATCCTACCAGAAGGATCCTGACACTGTTCTCTCTTTCAGGAGCTCCAGAAACCCCAAGTGTACCATTTCACCGTGTAAATAATAAACACTGTTATTATTTTTATATCCGAGTTTTTGCTTCTGTTCTGGTTTTGTACCACGCTGGGTTCAGTCGGCCATTACATATCTGTTACCCAGATGTAGAACAAACAGACTTAAATAAACGGGTTCATCTCTGTAGAAGTCAGGCTTCTCAACGAACAGTGATGCTTTCTGTTATTTTAAAGTCTTAATATTTTGGCTGGTGTGGATGTTTTGTGTCTAACTGTGAAACTAACTGCCAGTCAAGGGATAATAAAGAATCTGTTACCCAGATGTAGAACAAACAGACTAAAATATACGGGTTCATCTCTGTAGAGGTCAGGAATCTCAACAAACAGTGATTCTTTCTGTTATTTTAAAGTCTTAATATTTTGTCTGGTGTGGATGTTTTGTGTCTGACTGTGAAACTAATTGGCAGAAGAATCTTGAACTTGGAGAAGGTAATTTGAAATAAACTTCAGTCTTTGTGATGCAACCTGTTAATTTTGCAGCTTCTGACTGGTTTCTGTTGTAGAGCAAATCAAAAATATTCTGCTAATGAAGTTTATTCTTTACTGATGTTTCAAGGTTTTTTATTTAACTTAACTGACATTTAGTTTCTGGTAGTTTACAGCATGGTACAGAAGAAACTGCAGACAGCCTTGAAAGGTTCAACTGAGTGAAAAGCATTAGAACAAGTTTAATTCTGAGCTCACGGAAACATCCGAACAAACAAAACAATTCTGTCAGATAAAAATCAAACAGCATTTTGGATGGAGTCGTTTCAGCACCAAACTGAACTTCATGTTGCGTTACCCTCAGTGCGAGCAGCAGCATGATGATCTAAAGGAGTGTATTTAGACGGGACACTGATGTGTTGATCAAAATGTTTAATGCAATGTTTTATGGAGGATGTTCGTACATTGAGAATAAGAGATACAATTTTTATTGTGCCTTTAAAGAGGTTTGCTGTTGTTTTGAAGGTTGAATTTGTATAAAAATGCTTCACTTGTACATAAATAAAAGTAGAGATGTGTCTGTTGTGTTGCCTGCCTGTAATAATCCAGTGATTCCCTAAATGTTATTGTCAAATCATCTTATGATCTGTTGGGTGACTGGACTTTAAACCTTCAGCTGCTTCAGGTCATTGGTGTCTACACTGATGCTTTACTGAATCAAGACGTCATTTTCAAGTTGATTTTTATTTAGATAAAATCTAATTTGTGAAGCTTGTTCACCACACCCATGTAGTGCACTTTTATTAAATTACATGCGCTTCTCTGTAAGACGTGATGAGAATGAATGTTCCATTCACTGCCCAGAAAAGACAAATGTTGGGTGTGTAGATCTACAGATTTATTTATTCTTTGCAAACATTAATCTTAAAACTCTTGTTTCCAAGAAAACAAATATGGATTTCTGGTTTTTATTTTCTTGTCTTGAAGAACAAAGGTGAAGCCAATAATTAAGCCTTTTAAAAGAACATGTAATAATAATAATAATAATAATGAATTCAATTTATAACGCGCTTTTCATTAACATCAACATGTAGTTATTGAACATAGTAATAATTGATTGTGAGCAGCAGCATCAATAATGTGAGTCTTTCAAAAGACACTGAGCTTTAAAAAGGAGGCTCCACTGTTCCCTTATCAGTCAGTCTCTCGGTGCAACATACTTGCTATGGGAATTGCGCCCCGCGCGATAACCTGAAGGAATACCATCACGCCTTTACGGCTAGGGCGTCAACGTTGCGCCAGAGGCCCCGCTCTCGGGGTATTTAAGCGACTGACGCCCATCCATCTTTCTCTTATTTGCCCTTCACCTCGCTTAAACCTGAACTACCTCTCTTTGNGCAGCACGTCATAAACGACTCACCAGGTTTATGATGGTATCTCCACATGAAAATCCAGGTGCGATAATTGGAGTAAATGCACATTGTAATTCCCGAACCGCCCTCAGTTTTATTTGCGACTACGAGTGGTTTGACTTGCAGGAGACCTGCAGAGAGAGCTGGAACGTGCACGGTTTCCCCGTTGTTAGCTTGTGTTTTAACTGGAGTGAGTTCATCCATGAAGAGTTGGAAAAGGCCTTTGTAACAGTTAAAGATGAGCGCTCTTGTCACTTTCTCATCGACACACAGCAATCCTGTTTTTACTCCTGAACACAAACGGCAGAACAAGGCCAGGACAGCTGATTTTACTGAATGAAGATAATGAAGTGTGTGTGTGTGTATGTGTGTGTGAAGGAGGGGTTCTTGTTGGTATGCACCAGCCGACAGCAGACATGCTGATTTGAAGATTTCACATTAATTAACAGATGCACACACAAACACGCTCGTTTGCGTCAGGCGTTAAAGTTTCAAGAATGAGCGGCGATGCTGTGTCTCCTGTGGTTTTATACCTGTGAAACGAGGGCTGATGAGAAGAGCTTTGTAAGGTTTTACAGGAAGAATGGGGCAGAAGCTCTTATCAAACACATGCTTTCATTTCCTTTTGCATAATTTCCTCCTTTTATCCGTTTGCTGTCCCGACTGTGACGTTCACGTCAGACATTTGGGAGTCTCTCTTTCATAGAATAAAACTTTTTACTCCTGCAGTCACTTCTGCTCATTAAATTCCCTTAAGGCATAATGGTTCACAAATTTGACGTACTCCAACTTCAGCAAAAGTTGGAAATTATTGTTAGTAACACCAAGTTTAAAATGTTTTACAGCGAGCTATAAGAAAAATGTTAAAAATAGACATTTTAAAATACCGTAGTGTTCCAGTTGAACCTATTTACTATGTACAGCCTTTAAACTAAAATCATTGTTATTATTTGGAGTGCTTTGAAAACTGTTTTGCTTTATGAGAATATCCAAACGTATTTGAGGAGATCACCCCAACCTCAGCTGAAAATAAAACTTAAAAATTAATACAAATCCACAGTTTTTAATGACTCTTTTAACAACAACAACAAAAAAAATCTAAATATCTTTAAGTTATTTTATGCTAAAATATGTTAGGTTTCATTTGCCACGTTAGTTACTATACGACCTTGTCTATCCATCACAGGGGTGTCACAGTGCTTTAGGTGATGTGGTGGTGGTGGTGGTGGTGGTGGGGGGGGGTCTGATCCTGCAGCTGTCTTCAGTGTTTCCATGACTTGGTTTGAGGTCATGTTGTGTCTGTGATGATCATGTTCTGTTGTGGCTCTGAAGTGTGAAACAAACTGAACATTAATAAGTTCTAAAACAAAGGACATGGTCGTTGATTTTAGAAAAGTCTCTTCGGTTGCAGCTCATTTGGTCAGTAACAGTGAAGCTGTTGAGGTGGTGCAACTGGGAACTGTTCTTCATGACAAACTGACCTTTGACCCCCATGTGAACTCACTTTTTTAAGAAGGCCCACCAGATAATTTATTTTTATCAGAATCTGTGGGTTCAATGTTGATTCTACTTTTATGAGAACATTTTATTCATGTTTTATTGAGTCTCTTTTTACTTTCACCTTCATCTGTTGGTTTGGATTGTTAACATGCAAAAACATGAACAAACTCTCGGGGATTGTCAGGATGTGCAGCAAAACTTCTGGCATAGTCCTACAGAACCTCACTGACCTACACAAGGTGAGGCCAGTGAACAAGGCCAGGCTGTTTCTGGCAGATCCTGATCCCCCACTCCATGGTGAGTTCAGGTTGCTTCCATCTGGACGCAGGTATCCGCTGCCCAGATGTAGAACGAACAGACTGAAACACTCATTCATCCCTGTAGTGATCAGGCTTCTCATGAAAAGTGATGATTTCATATATTATTCTAATGTTTCAGTGTCTTGTCTAGTATGGGTGTTTTGTATGCCTACTGACTGAAACAAATGACCCCTTGGGGATAATAAAGACAGCAGACACAGATCCTTCCAAATTAAATTGGCTGCAAACTTTGTAATTTGCTTTTCTTGAGTTGGAAATGTCGCTTGATGCTCCTCTGTCACCAACTGTTTTTTGTTTCTTCCTCTTGATAGAAATCTGCGGACGCCGCACTTCAAAATTTCACCTTTTGCCTTTGTCATCATTGTGTTATAAACATTAAATAATAATTCATTTTTGGCACCTTTCGTCATTTCATAGTCACTCTTGTCTGCATTGCAATGCAATGCAACCCCCCCCTCATCCCTAATGTCGGAGTCTGGTGCAAGCTGAAACACTAATTCCACAGCTTATTGGAATGCACCCTGTCTGTTTACATAAAAGAAATTGGCAGCAATTCACCTAAAAGCTTTTTAAAGGAATATCTTTGAACATTCTTGAGATGGGCTGAGGACACTTGAAATTTAGAGCTAAGTGTAAACAGGTCTCTCTTGTAAAAGAGTCCTCGAGATTGAATGAATGAAAAACATGAGCCCAAAGAACATTTCACACAGGAGGAAAAAACACTGATTGGCAGACCTGTAGTTTAACATGTACATTTTTGTTCCAAGTGTTAGTTTACATTACTGTATTAAACTAGTAGTGTAGTGTAGTAGTGTTAGTTTACATTAGAAAGCTAGTGTTAGTGTAGTCTAGTAGTGTTAGTTTACAGTAAACTAGTAGTGTAGTGTAGTAGTGTTAGTTTACATTAGAAAGCTAGTGTTAGTGTAGTGTAGTAGTGTTAGTTTACAGTAAACTAGTAGTGTAGTGTAGTAGTGTTAGTTTACATTTGTAAACTAGTGTTATGCCGGGTACCGACTGAACACGTTTCAGGCGGCGGAAGCGGCCGGTTTACATAGAAAGTCTATGTGGAGACGCGTCGAGGCGCGGCGTATCGTGAAACGCGCGTTTTGAGTGTTTGAAGCGGCGCTTCAGCACGCGGCAGTTCCTTTCCGCGCATGCGTGCGTCCGAAGCAACCTACGCGTTGAGCAGCGTCGAGCCGCCAAAGATCGACAAAAGCCGGGTACTGACCTAATCCGTCAAAACGCTCCTGCCGCCCCCTTTTGGCCGCTTGTCACTTTCACACAAAGCCACTGAAGACGCGTCTGATGACGCGCACTGGGGGGAGGAAGAGGAGGGGGTCTGGCTCCTTTTCCGGGTCGGGTTGTTTTGTTTAATGCTGCTGGCAGATAAAATCAGCAGCACGTGAGCCTCGTTACTACTTGAGTGGGTTTTCTACGAGCCGAACTGCAGCTCCGAAAGTCTTTGTTGAGATTAAAACGTTTTTTTATGTTTGGGGTGATTGTACGCTCGAGTGGACAGCAGCAACAGTAAAAATTCCAAGTTTCTTACCGGAGGCTGGTTTGTTCATGGAGGCTCGATGGGGTAAGTTTAAAAAGTCCAAAAAAAGTCCCGTTGTCGTTGCGTCATCACATAGCAGAGGCTCTCCCGATTGGTTGTTGCGATGCGTCGAGCAACGTCGAGCCGCAAAATATCAACTTTGTCCATCTTTGGCGGCTCGACGCCGCTCAACGCGTAGGTTGCTTCGGACGTGCGCGGAAAGGAACTGCCGCGTGCTGAAGCGCCGCTTCAAACACTCAAAACGCGCCGCTTCACGATACGCCGCGCCTCGACGCGTCTCCACATAGACTTTCAATGTAAACCGGCCGCTTCCGCCGCCCGAAACGTGTTCGGTCGGTACCCGGCAAAAGTTGATATTTTGCGGCTCGACGCTGCTCGACGCATCGCAACAACCAATCGGGAGAGCCTCTGCTATGTGATGACGCAACGACAACGGGACTTTTTTTGGACTTTTTAAACTTACCCCATCGAGCCTCCATGAACAAACCAGCCTCCGGTAAGAAACGTGGCATTTTTACAGTTGCTGCTGTCCACTCGAGCGTACGATCACCCCAAACATAAAAAAAGTTTTAATCTCAACAAAGACTTTCGGAGCTGCAGTTCGGCTCATAGAAAACCCACTCAAGTAGTAACGAGGCTCACGTGCTGCTGATTTTATCTGCCAGCAGCATGAAACAAAACAACCCGACCCGGAAAAGGAGCCAGACCCCCTCCTCTCCCTCCCCCCAGTGCGCGTCATCAGACGCGTCTTCAGTGGCTTTGTGTGAAAGTGACAAGCGGCCAAAAGGGGGCGGCAGGAGCGTTTTGACGGATTAGGTCGGTACCCGGCTTCAGTGTAGTGTAGTAGTGTTAGTTTACAGTAAACTAGTAGTGTAGTGTAGTAGTGTTAGTTTACATTAGAAAGCTAGTGTTAGTGTAGTGTAGTAGTGTTAGTTTACAGTAAACTAGTAGTGTAGTGTAGTAGTATTACTTTACATTGAAAACTAGTAGTGTAGTGTAGTAGTGTTAGTTTACATTAGAAAACTAGTAGTGTGGTGTAGTAGTTTTAGTTTACATTAGTAAACTAGTGGTGTAGTGTAGTAGTGTTAGTTTACATTAATACACTAGTAGTGTAGTGTAGTAGTGTTAAGTATACATTAGTAAAGTAGTAGTGTAGTGTAGTAGTGTTAGTTTACATTAGAAAACTACAGTAGTAGTGTTAGTTTACATTAGTAAACTAGTAGTGTAGTGTAGTAGTGTTAGTTTACATTAGTAAACTAGTAGTGTAGTGTAGTAGTGTTAGTTTACATTAGAAAACTAGTAGTGTGGTGTAGTAGTGTTAGTTTACATTAGTAAATTAGAGGTGTAGTGTAGTAGTGTTAGTTTACATTAGTAAACTAGTAGTGTTAGTTTACATTAGTAAACTAGTACTGTAGTCTAGTAGTGTTAGTTCACATTGGTACACTAGTAATGTAGTAGTGTTAGTTTACATGAGTAAACTAGTAGTGTAGTGTAGTAGTGTTAGTTTACATTAGAAAACTAGTAGTGTAGGGTAGTAATGTTAGTCTACATTAATACACCAGTAGTGTAGTGTAGTAGTGTTAGTTTACATGAGTAAACTAGTAGTGTAGTGTAGTAGTGTTTGTTTACATTAGAAAACTACAGTAGTAGTGTAGTGTTAGTTTATATTAGTAAACTAGTAGTGTAGTGTAGTAGTGTTAGTTTACATTAGTAAACTAGTAGTGTAGTGTAGTAGTGTTAGTTTACATTAGAAAACTAGTAGTGTGGTGTAGTAGTGTTAGTTTACATTAGTAAATTAGAGGTGTAGTGTAGTAGTGTTAGTTTACATTAGTAAACTAGTAGTGTTAGTTTACATTAGTAAACTAGTACTGTAGTCTAGTAGTGTTAGTTCACATTGGTACACTAGTAATGTAGTAGTGTTAGTTTACATTAGTAAACTAGTAGTGTAGTGTAGTAGTGTTAGTTTACATTAGAAAACTAGTAGTGTAGGGTAGTAATGTTAGTCTACATTAATACACCAGTAGTGTAGTGTAGTAGTGTTAGTTTACATTAGTAAACTAGTAGTGTAGTGTAGTAGTGTTTGTTTACATTAGAAAACTACAGTAGTAGTGTAGTGTTAGTTTACATTAGTAAACTAGTAGTGTAGAGTAGTAGTGTTAGTTTACATTAGTAAACTAGTAGTGTAGAGTAGTAGTGTTAGTTTACATTAGAAAACTAGTACATAGTGTGGTGTAGTAGTGTTAGTTTACATTAGTAAACTAGTGGTGTAGTGTAGTAGTGTTAGTTTACATTAGTACACTAGTAGTAGGGGTGTAACGGTACGCTAAAATCACATTTCGGTTCGGTTCAACTACAAGGAGAGCTCGGTTCGGTTTATTTTCGGTACAAATTTTTATTTATTTTTTACAAAATAAAGACTTACAAAATGTTTATTTTGAAAATATGCCAAAAATATGTTTGTATTGTATTGTAGTAATAAATAAAAGTGACCCATTTGGATGATATTTTAAATAAACAGCACTCTACAATAAATAAACTATATGAACAATAATAAAAATCTTAATAAATGCAATAACAGTCAGAACCAGAACAATAAGCAGCAACAGACTGTTTACAATCTAACTAATCAAGTTTTTGTTCAGTAGCAGCAGTGTGGCTGTATTTGTCCTCATTACTGTACTCACAACTTCTTCTTGGTGGGACAGGTGTTGGAACAGTTCAGAGTTCAGTTCAGTCATCACACACTTCTTAGCTGCAGGTGGATTTACCTCTGTCACAGACTGGAAATAAAAAACAAAAGAGATTAAAAAAAACAAGTTAATAAGATTATGATTAAAAAAAAAGATTATTTAGATAATAATAATAAAAGAACAATACCTCTTGAACGGTTGAATCTCTCACTCTTCATCATCATGGCAGGGCTTTAATCTGGTCCAGGGCTTGTTGTTGACAACATCAGTTAGTTTTTTCATAAAGAGCTGAACTTTTTGAAGTGTTGACGTGATGAATGTCTCATAGCGACGCTCAGTAACTTTAAAGCCTGCGCATATAACAACGTTCAGAGATTCAGAGATTTAAAAACTCATACAGCTTGTGTTATTGCTCTGGACCGCTCTGATTACCTGATGAAGTAGTTTTAATACAGCTGCTGTTCACGTTCGGATGAAGTAGTTTTAATACAGCTCTTCGTTCACGTTCGGATGACAGTTTCCAGCGCGTTCACGTTTTAGACGTGTTGCTGCTGCAGAGAGCTGCGTCACGCAGCTGCTGCAGAGTCTTCATGAAACAAAGTCCACACAAGCTGCGCGTGCGCTCGTCTTTTAACAAGAAAGCTATAACGTTCACAAACAGGAGACCGCACGAGATGCTAACGGCTAAATGCTGCGCGTGCCACGCGATAATAGCTCCGTGCTGAAACGCGCCCAGGAAATTTTGTTCCGCGGTGCATATATTCCCCTGTTAAGAACGTTTAATGAGTGAAAAAATAACCGAAACGGTACGTAGGTGGACCGAACCGAACGTGGTGTACCGAAACGGTTCGGTACATCCATTACAACCGTTACATGCCTAACTAGTAGTGTAGTGTAGTAGTGTTAGTTTACATTAGTACACTAGTAGTGTAGTGTAATAGTGTTAGTTTACATTAGTAAACTAGTAGTGTAGTGTAGTAGTGCTAGTTTACATTAGTACACTAGTAGTGTAGTAGTGTTAGTTTACATTAGTACACTAGTAGTGAAGTGTATAGTAGTGTTAGTTTACATTAGTTCACTAGTAGTGTAATAGTGTTAGTTTACATTAGTACACTAGTAGTGAAGTGTAGTAGTGTTAGTTTACATTAATACACTAGTAGTGAAGTGTAGTAGTGTTAGTTTACATTAGCACACTAGTAGTATAATAGTGTTAGTTTACATTAGTACACTAGTAGTGTAGTGTAGTAGTGTTAGTTTACATTAATACACTAGTAGTGTAGTGTTAGTTTACATTAGTACACTAGTAGTGTATTGTAGTAGTGTTAGTTTACATTATTAAACTAGTAGTGTAGTGTAGTAGTGCTAGTTTACATTATTAAACTAGTAGTGTAGTGTGGTAGTGTTAGTTTACATTAGTAAACTAGTAGTGTAGTGTAGTAGTGTTAGTTTACATTAGTAAACTATTAGTGTTAGTTTACATTAGTAAACTAGTACTGTAGTCTAGTAGTGTTAGTTTACATTGGTACACTAGTAATGTAGTAGTGTTAGTTTCCATTAGTAAACTAGTAGTGTAG
>JBBPBX010055935.1:0-14851 GCA_038048925.1 Garcialebias charrua
CGTGAGAAAGTGCCGCGTGGACACAGTGGCTAAAGCAATGGGCGAGGCTGCGGTGCGGAAGGCCTCAGGCCCAACAGAACCACTCGCTCCCGAACCGGAGCTTGAGAACACAGACCTGGAATGCAACGGTCAGGTCGGGGGAGGAAATGGTTTGGACACGTCAGTCCCGGTCTGGGACTCGACGCCCGAAGTATCTGACCAAGACGCCGAGTGTGGTTACGAGGGGGAAAGTGTAGACTCCTCCCAAGACCTGGCGCCATGTGCTGCCGGAATTGGACGCCTCGGTCCCCGCTCTGTTCGACCTGTGTCGCAGAGCCGCGGACGCATTGCAGGTCGCATGGCCAGACCCCACGCCTCGCCAACAGGTTACGAGGCTGGCGGGAAATTTTTTCTATGCGAAACAGCAGCCTACAACGAGGCAAAGAATGCCCATTTTCCCGAATTTCCTGATGGAGCTCACACGCTCCTGGGCTGAACACGGAGCTCCCATGACGCTACCGCTCTCTCGGTTCCTGGATGTCGCCGGAATGGAAGCAGCAGGACTCGCCAGCGCACCACAGATAGAGGAGACCCTGGCATCTCATCTGGTCCCTGCAACAGCGGGCGAGAGACCAGCACTGCCCAGCAAGGCTTGCCGCGCTTCGGAGAAACAGCTCGATAAGTGTTACCGAGCTCAGGGCCTCGGGCGCGCTATGAATGCTTTGGCCATGATGCAGACGTACCTGGCAGGAAAGCTGCAGGAGCTCCAGGTGACAACAAATGAACAGGCTGCAGAAGAGACCCTGGAGGAGGCTCGCAGGGCCTCTGACTTGGTGCTCCGCGTGATGGGGACAATAGCCATCACACAGGGCAGATCGATAGCGGAAATGGTTGTCGCCCAGCGCCACCTGTGGATGAATTTGACGGACCTCCCGGAAGGCCAGAGGTCCCTCTTTCTACAACACCCAATCGAGCCGACGGGACTCTTTGGGAGAGCTCTGGAACGTATCCAAGCCAGGCTAGAGCAAAGGCGTAAACAGGCAGAAGCCTTCCGTGAGGGGCTGCCCCCCTAGGGAACCCACACGTCGCCTCCCGCAGAAGAGACCTGCCTGCGACGGGGAGCCCTTTCATCGCCAGACGGCCCGGCCGAGAACCTCTTCGGTAAACCCAGGCGGGAAGCAGATCCAGGCCTGATGAAACGGGACGACATCATAGCTTTACAGGTTTGCCTGTCCAAGTGGTACGGGGACCGAACTTTTTGAGTCCAGACTTTGTTTGTAAAACGTTACGAGGGAGCTGGTGACATGTGTGTGTGCACAAAACATGATTCATCTACTGTGTGTAAAATAAAAACAAACATTTGTTCATCCATACACAAAAATAAAAGTACCAAAGCACAGTCTGCCCTGGTTCTTGACTCAAGCCCCCCTTTTGTGAAACACAAACTGCCAGGTCAGGCTATGAACCGCAGCAGGACGCGCAAGCTCTGCCTGAGGCAGTCAGACCTCACAGCATCCTCTGTCGGACGGACCAGCTCGCTTTGGAGCACGCGAGAGGGGTCAAAGGCCACCCCTCCCGTGCAGTGCACAACAAACAACAGATAAACATGCCTTCCAGGCTCTCGGCGCACGCGCAAGCCTGGAAGGCGTGTCTGCCAAACGAATGGATTATGACGACTGTGCGTCACGGGCTCAGGCTGTAGTTCCTCAAGGGACTGCCCCCTTTCACGGGGGTGCTGCAGTCCAACATCAACCCAGCACGCGCACACGTGCTGAGGGAGGAAGTATCAACGATGCTACAGAAAGGAGTAATAAGTATTGTCCCAAAACACAAACTACGCTCCGGTCACTACAGCAAGTACTTCCTGGTGCCCAAAAGAGATCAGTCCCTGAGGCCGATCCTCGATCTCAGGACGCTGAACAGGAGAATAAAAACATTCAAATTCAAGATGCTCACATTGCGGCAGGTTCTCTAGTCTGTGAGACCAGGGGACTACGCATGAACCGTGGATTTAAAAGATGTTTATTTCCACGGGAGCGTTTGGAAGAGACACAGAAAATTCCTCCGCTTTGCATTCGAAGGGAAGGCATACGAATTCAACGCTTTACCTTTCGGTTTAAAGACTGCTCCGCGCACATTTACAAAATGTCTGGACGCAGCACTGGCCCCTCTCAGGAGTCAAGGGGTCAGAATTATGAATTACCTGGATGACCTCCTGATTCTGGCTGAAAGCAAAAGGCAGGCTTAGTCGCACTACCGTAGGGTGATCGCTCATCTGGAGGCTCTCTGTTTTGTCACAAACCTGCAAAAGAGCAACTTGACTCCATCACGGATTACCGTATTTCTGGGAGTACAGGTCAACACCACCATGGCTCTCAGAGGAACGCATTTCCTCAATACGCCATTGCCTGGCAAGGTTTAGACTTGACCAGCAGGTTCCCCTAAAGACATGCCAACGCCTCTTGGGCCTCTTGGGCCTCTTGGCGGCGGCTATACCCTGTGTGCCACACGCACTGTTGAAAATGCGGGCCTTGCAGATATGGCTAAACAAACAGACACACACTGTCCCTTTTAGGCGAGCAGGGAAAATTCGGATCGGTTCAGAATGCCTAAAGGCCCTAGAACCATGGAGGGACCCGGCCGTGTTCACGGAAGGGGTCCCGTTGGGTCAGGTTTCATCCCGTGTAGTAATCATGACAGATGTATCTAAAGCAGGATGGGGGGCAGTCTGCAGAAATCAGAATGCCCAAGGCCTTTTGAAGCAGCAGGAAGCAAGATTACACATAAACTTCCTGGAATTGTGGGCCGTGTTCCTGTCAGTAAAATACTTTTTTGGAAAAGGTCTGATTGCAGGGCAGCATGTCATAGTGAAATCGGATAACATGACCATGGTGTCCTTCATCAACAGGGAAGGAGGGACAAGATCCTGAGCCCTCCTCGGTCTGACACAAAAACTGCTCACGTGGTGTGCCCCAAGAATATTGTCACTCAGGGCGACTCATATCCCAGGCGAACTGAACTACAGAGCGGATGCCCTCTCAAGAGGGTCTCTCTTGGCATCAGAATGGAGGCTGAACCCACGGGTCGTGGACCAGATCTGGTCACGGTACGGGAGAGCCTCTGTAGACCTGTTCACATGCAGGACAAGCTCACATTGTTATCTGTACTTCTCTCTAATAGAGACAGACGCACCACTAGGAACGGATGCCTTGGCTCATGACTGGCCAGCAGGGGTGCTGTATTATGCTTTTCCACCCGTCCCTCTGATTCAGGTGAAGCTGGAACGTGTACGCAAGGGAGCCCTCTCCCTGATACTGATAGCCCCCAGGTGGCCACAAAAACCGTGGTTCCCGGAGCTCTTTTCACTGCTGTCAGGGACGCCATGGCAGCTGCCCTCCCACAGGGACCTGCTGACCCAGGCACATGGGCAGCTTCTCCACCCACGTCCGGAACTGTGGCAGCTTTCAGCCTGGCCACTGAAGGGAACAGGCTGAAGGCTTCAGGCCTGACCGTCTTCGTCTAAACGCCACACAGAAGATGAGGGCTAAGTCGGCTTAGCCCCTCTGTAAATAAAAAAGAAAAAAAAGGAGGAAGGCTGCTTCTTTTCACCTTGAGGGTGCCTTTTGTCAACTACTCTTTGACGTACCACAGAACCTGGGCGGGCGAAACCCATGGTGCACATGCTCTCATGAGGGGCATACTAAGGAGTGGATTTCCCCCCTCCCCCACCAACAGGACTCTGGACCCAGGCTGGGCCCCTTGGCCAGTCTTAAAAGCTCGTCTGCTCAGTTAAGCAGATAAGGGTCCTTCAAGTTTATCTGTGTACCCACTGTGTACAAAGGATTTGCCCCCGAGAGGTCAAAGGTCACCCTGTGTATAAAACTAGGTTTATACCTCAATGGTGCCATCTGGAATATCAGAAGTCTAAAGGGCTTTGATCTTTTAATTTTTCCTCCCACTTCCCACATTATCTAAGGAAGTAGGAGGCTGTGAGCAATGTACCAGCCGCACACGCCTGTACTGCCGCTAGCTGGAGCTCCACAGATGCGTCTGGTGGAAGCATTAGGTGAATGTTTATGCATGTGACGTTCTCTCTCAGGCTGTGCTCTCTAAACACACTGTAGAGAGCGGCCGAGAGATGCCTAATGTATAAAGGCAGAAGTTCTCACAAGCATGCATTTTACTGAGCATTTCAAGGGCGTGAATGAATTATGTTCCCATAGCAATAGTGTTGCACCGAGAGACCTGACTGATAAGGGAACTGAAAGTTATGCACCATAACTCATGTTCCCTGAAGGAAGGGAACGAGGTGCAACACAGTTGGCCCTTTTCAATGCTGAAGCTCGGTGAAGTGCACTTGGAGAAAGTAGGATGGGCGTCCGCGTCTTAAGTACCCAGAGGGCGGGGTCTCTGGGGTGACGCTGACGCCCCCTGCCGTAAAGGCGTGAATGTATTCCTTCAGGTAATCGCGCGGGGGCGCATCGTTCCCTTCCTTCAGGGAACATGAGTTATGATGCATAACTTTCAGATTTCCTTATATTTAAGGCTGATTTCAAAATTACAGGTAAATAAAATTCAGTTTATTTATATAGCGCCAAGTCAAACTACATGAACCTCAAATACAGTGTCTGTTCCATTGTTGCTGTCTGTGAGGTTACACTACATACAGTACAGTATTGTGAGGGAACACAAAAATGTTTGTGTGGGAACGCAAAAGAAAAAAATCCCCCACATCCCCTCCGGGACTCTGTAGTATGAATATAACGTATGCATAATCAGTGAAATTAAATGTAATGGACATAAAAATCCCTCCAAGCATGTGTCCATATGTACAGATGTTGAGAAGTATCTCTTCAAACAAATTCATAAGGCGTTTCTGGGGGGGTCACACCTTATTGGATGAGGCGTATCCGGGGGCCACATCTGATTGAACGATAGAAAAATGGGCGTGTCTGGAGGACCACATCTGATTGGACCAAAAAAAAGGCTGAAAAAAAAAAACCAGTTTGTGTTAACCACAGATATATTATGTCTATGGTGTTAACCTGTTCGACATTAGCGGAGTCTCAGGTTCAACATTGGCGGCGTCTCGGTTCAACATTATCGGTGTCTCCATAACTTCTCTTTCCGCCTCTCTTAACACAGAACTTCCAGTTACATTTCAAAATAATAGCAACATAAATGGGTAGTGGGGAGGGCTAAATGTTTGTTTTTTAATACCTAGCCATTCCATTAAAAATAACGAAATCTTTTTTGGTTGTAGAATAATGTGAAAATAGTTACAATCGATTCATAAAGAAAGAAAAATAAAGTAACCAAAATAATAATGATAAACTGGCCTTGGGACAAAGGATGTTTCCTTTAAAGGTATTGTGACATGATTTTGTAAATTTGAATATTTGACAGAACATATATATCTTATATCATTGAGCTCTGGTCGTTTTTGCATAATAAATTATAAATATATTAAATTTTTATTCTAAATTATGCTAATTTTTTCTCTGGTACTTGCTGGGATACGCCCCTAAAATTCCGCGCATTCCCGCAATACGTCATCAGTGTGACGTGACACATCAGTGTGACGTGACAACGGGCAGAAGGCAGAGCCTTGCCCGTTTGTTAGGTGTGTTAACTGCTTGCCATACAATTCATTTCCTGAAGGATCGCCTCTTTTATTTGTGTAACTTGAAAAATGCCGTCACGTTGTAGCGCATTTGTGTGTTCTAATATCAGCAGTGAACAAGTGAGCCTTCACAAATTTCCAAAAGATGACAAACTTTGTCAAGAATGGACCAGACAAGGACCGGTGGGTTCCAGGAGTCGTATGTCTGCAGCGACCATTTCACTGCCGATTGTTTTCAGCACCTGGTATAAAAGAATCTTTAGGATTACCAGTAAGATTCAGAAGACTTTTAAAACCGGATGCTATTCCTACTATTTTTAAAAGAAAATCTACAGAAGAAAGTCCCAGGAGCTACCATGTCGAAACAACGCAGGGACCATCGGAAGACTGTCCAGGAGATGAGTAAGTCTTTGTGTAAACATAATCGGAGGTGTGTAGTGTTTTAGATTATAAACTATTTATTTTACGTGAGTTCATGTTGTTTTACTTTATACACTTTGAGTGTATAAAGCCAATTATCACGGCAGATTATGTTTGTTCGCTGCTAACAAGCTAGCCGAATCAGATAGCTAACACAATAGCCGCGATACAGGCCACGTTGCTAATGATGTATTTTTAAATTATGTCTGCGCCATCAGGTAACATCTTCGTTTCTTTCTATTCGGGGAGGGTTTATTAATGAGAGTTTTGGAAGATTTACTGTCTTAAAATGATATATCGCTGACGCGACCGGTAATAAGCCGAGATAGCAGCTAACAAACATTAGCCGAGAGCCCGGAGCAAACACGTTGCTAATGATGTATTTTTGAATTATGTCTGCGCAATCAGGTAACATCTGTAGTTTCTTTTTATTCGGGGAGGGATATTAATGAGAGTTTTGGATGATTTACTGTCTTAAAATGATATATCGCTGACGCGACCGGTAATAAGCCGAGATAGCAGCTAACAAACATTAGCCGAGAGCCCGGAGCAAACACGTTGCTAATGATGTATTTTTGAATTATGTCTGCGCAATCAGGTAACATCTGTAGTTTCTTTTTATTCGGGGAGGGATATTAATGAGAGTTTTGGATGATTTACTGTCTTAAAATGATATATCGCTGACGCGACCGGTAATAAGCCGAGATAGCAGCTAACAAACATTAGCCGAGAGCCCGGAGCAAACACGTTGCTATGTATGTATTTTTAAATTATGTCTGCGCCATCAGGTAACATCTCGTTTCTTTTTATTCGGGGAGGGTTTATTAATGAGAGTTTTGGAAGATTTACTGTCTTAAAATGATATATCTCAGACGTGACCGGTGTCAGGGACTCTTGTTAGCCAAGATAGCTTCTAAAAAAATTAGCCGAGAGCCCGGAGCAAACACGTTGCTATGTATGCATTTTTAAATTATGTCTGCGCCATCAGGTAACATCTGTAATTTTTTTATTCAGGGAGTGTTTATTAATGAGAGTTTTGGAAGATTTACTGTCTCAAAATGATATCTCAGACGCGATAGGACATGCTCCGCCATTATTATTTAAATGCACGTTGGAGCGTGCCTTCCCGTTGTCACGTCAAGATGACATTTTGCGGAAATGCGCAGATTTTTAGGGGCGTATCCCAGAGAAAAAAACTACCATAACTTGGAATAAAAATTTAATATATTTATAATTTATTATGCAAAAACGACCAGAGCTCAATGATATAAGATATATATGTTCTGACAAATATTCAAATTTACAAAATCATGTCACAATACCTTTAACTTTACATTTTCTTGTTCAGCCTTTTAAATCAGTCACTGCAGATGAGTGATTGTCAGTTTCTGTAAGATTTCTGCAACTGGAGCAGGTATTTCTTCTTACTGGTTAACTTCCTCAGCTGTCTCAGATTTTAAGGGTCCATCCTACTCCATGTTTCAGCTCCTTTCATAGATCAGATCTCATAGAAGAGCACTTCTAAAGAGAAATTTAGTTTTTAGTTTTTGTTTTGGGCCATTATTTCGTTACAAGACTCATGATCTTTAATTGAGACCAGACTTTTTGCGAGCAGGCTTCGCTTCAGATGTTTCATATTTCATTGTACCCAGACCACACACAAGGTGCAGCCTACAACCCAAGAAATAAAGAGAATATTCTTGTGTTTGACAGCAGATATAACACTGTTTCTTAGAAACCTTCAGTTTTAATAAAGAGCTGACGTAACTTATCTAAAGAGCCAGCAAATACAGCTAGCCGATCAGTGTTTGTCCTCTACAAATGCCTATTCTCCAGAAAAGCCTACTTTTGGTCTACAGAGAACCCCTTCTCGGTGTTGAAGCTGCCCTGGGTGTTGTGGCGTTTGCAAAGGAGAGCCCAAGCTCCTCCGTGGCAACAATCAAGATGTTTGGTGGGGGCTTGCTCGTTGTGGTACAAGATGCTGTTTGGGAGCAGCTGACCCCAGCTGTTTTTTGTCTACTTCCAAGATGCTCAGCACTGGACAGAACTGTTTTTTGTTCATTGAAGATATGTTTTGCTGCTATTCTTAGTCTCAGCCTGATGAATCTGCTGGTTAAGACAAGAAAGTTCATGCTCAATAATCCAGGTACCAAATCCAATAATTCTCAGTCGGGTCATCTGGACAGTTTCTTTTTTATAGAAACGTTTCACCCTCTATCTGGAGGGCTTCATCAGTCATAGGACTTCCAGCAAACTGTTTCCCCCACCAAGAAGTAAACACCCTAAGTAGACCAACCAGTTTGCTGGAGCCAGGATGGTTTCTGGGGACCGTCCTGTCTCTCGTCAACTCCTCCCAGGCAGGCAGCCACAGCCAAAGTGGTTCAAGACAAGAAAGTTCATGCTCAATAATCCAGGTACCAAATCTGATGAAGACTGATGAAGCCCTCCAGATAGAGGGTGAAACGTTTCTATAAAAAAGAAACTGTCCAGATGACCCGACTGAGAATTATTGGATTTGGTACCTGGGTCCTCTCCTATTCTCCTTATACCTACTGCCACTCGGAGCTATTTTCCGAAAACACAACATACCTTTCCACTTCTACGCCGATGACAATGGTACATGCTATATTCAACCTAAGCTCGACTGCCTGGGTGACATCAGGGACTGGATGGCTTTAAAGTTATTAAGTTTCAATAATAAGAAGTCTGAAACCATATTGTTCCTTCCCAATGACACAATCTCGAACCACTGCATCAACCTTTCTGCTCTACCCCTGTCTGAAAAACAAAAAGTCACAAATCTGGGAGTGATAATGGATCCTTCCATGAAACTCAACAGTCATGTAAACATGATCGTTAAATCCTGTTTTTTCCAGCTGAGGCGACTGTCTAAGCTGAAGCCCATATTATCAAAAAATAACCTGGAGACAGTAATACATGCATTTATTACATCTAGGCTTGATTACTGCAATTCACTTCTGTTTGGTATCAGTCAGACCACCATTGCACAACTACAACTGGTCCAGAACGCAGCAGCCCGATTTTTAACCAGTACACGCAAAAGAGCACATTACACCAGTCTTGGCCTCCCTGCACTGGCTACCGGTTCATCTTCGAATCCAGTTCAAAATTCTCATGTATGTCTACAAATCGCTGAACAGTCTCGCCCCCGCCTATCTCTCAGATTTGATACACCCTTATGTCCCACCACGTGCTTTGAGGTCAGAGGACCGGGTACTTTTAAGAGTTCCAGGGACTCGTCTTAAATGCAGAGGTGACAGGGCGTTCTCTGTAGCAGGCCCAAGACTCTGGAACGAGTTACCGCTGCTTGTCAGACAGGCCCCCTCCCTCTTGGTTTTCAAATCCTGTTTAAAGACCCATTACTGTTCTGTTGCTTTCAACACCAGCTGATCTGTGTTTGGTCGTTTTATTTATGATCTGCAATGTTTTTATGTCTTTTGTTTTGTACTTCATTGTGTGTGTTGCCTGTTGTTTGTTTGTTTGTACAGCACTTTGGTTTGGCCTTGTCGCTGTTTAAAGTACTTTTTAAATAAAATGGTATGGCAAGTTTAACTGAGGTAGAAGTAGTGCCCCTTTAAAAGAAAGGAAAAGTATTTATGCCACTGCTGCTTTGACATAGTGAATACTAGTGCATGTTTAATATTAGCAAAGTGCACATCAATTCATCATACTGTTGTTAAAATGACACCAGCTTGTTCAATTTTCAGGTTCATGACATAGAAGCTCCATGGAAGACCTACCTGGTGATACTGAAGGGAAATATTGAGGAAAAAAAGCCAAGGTCTCCCACTGACGAAAATGCAGAACAAGCAGAACCAGGGAAGAAAACTAGAAAAAGTCCTGAGAGTGCTGCTCCTGCTGTTTCTACTTCTGCTGTTTCGACTCCAGCTAACAGTTCTGCTCGTGGTGCTGGTACTACCCAAATTGAAACAACTGTGGTTCCAACTGAGTCGGTCACTCTCCCGTCCGACTGGCCACACTGAGGTTCCAGCAGGGATGCAGTTCCAGCCCATAATAGCCAATAACAACTAGGGCTGAATGATTTTGGAAAATATTATAATTGTACTTTGTATTTTTTTTACCTCAATAACCTTACCTTGCAATTGCGATTTAATATGAGATAATTTTTCATGGTCTTCTTCTCATGTATTTTTCAACAAACACAAGCAATAAATTAATCTGTTTCATTTGCATGAAACTCCACTGTTTCAGCTTTGCTGCAATTCTGATTCTGCATATTTTGTATAGCTCTGGGATAGCAACTTGGCTAAAATGTATGCACAAGGGCATTCTGTACCGCTTATCCACTGTGTTTACGAAAGCCATAAACTCAGTCTTGGTCACTATATTAATGCATCATGACAGTACACAAAAAGTTGTGACAGTATAAGACAGCAGACGACCCCTTAGGTGAACAAAACAACAACACAGCTCTAGTAACAGATTGATGTATTTCTAACTTGTTTTTATTAATGCAATTAAAAGACAAGTATAATTGTCTAATTATTGTGAGATAACATGCAGCAAATCTTTTTATAATGTAGCACAGTTTTCTGTCATTTGCAACATCATGTTCAAGTCTGAGGAACAGCTTCTATCCTGAAGTTGTTCGACTCATGAATCCCTAATCTGGATTATCACTGTGAAAAAACAATCACTGTAATGCCACTTGATTACCGGTATGTTCTGCTGACTATCCATGTTGCTGATCTTATGCTGCTGAACTAGTATTTCATGCTGCTGTGTTCATTTGTCCTCATCTGCTCACACAGACTCATGTCCGTGCTGCTGTTGTTCAGTATATTGTTTTTGTACTATTAGTGCTAGTGTATTCTTAGTTTAACACATTACAGTACTTGGTTCATATTTTAGATCTTATTACTGTTGTTCTTTACAATTTGTACTTTTGTTGAATGTAACTGGGACCTTGTTTACACAATTTTGTTCCACCACATGTACCACGTGTGGTGCAAACCACAAATAAAGAAACTTTGACATCTAGTTACAGATTTCTTATGGCTTAAAAATGAATAATTTTAGAGCCAAATGTCAATACTTTCATGGTCAGCTTGCTTGTTTAGAGCAGCTTCTTGCATGTGTAGCCCTGCTGCCAAATTCTGTTTATTGATGCTAAAGCAAAGATATTCATGAGCTGTCAGACATTTTAAGATTCACATCTGTCCATTTGGTTTTTCTGATGTAACACTCTCCAACTAAAGAATGTACAAAATTTGACTTCCAGCTAATGGTGATGTAGTGTGAGTTATGTTTAGATGAGATCCTGCAGAGTTGGCTCTTTTTTGAATACTGTATTGGGCTCTTTTTCCTCTATTTCGACCTCAAGTGATATCTAAGTCATTTTTACATAGCATACTTTTTTCTGGTCACTAAAATGCCACCAAAGTCGACTAAATGAGGAAATTCAATCCAGCCTCACCTGCGGCCGGTTCCTCGTGATGAAACCTCCACCTGTGCTGGGTCCTCTCCTCTGTTGCCAGGAGCTGTGGCCCAAACCGTCACAATAGCTTATACGTATGCTACAAGTAGTGGCGACGTCCTTCCATTTAAATTTATGCCACATCGATCACTTCCGTTTGCCTCTTGCTCCATGTGTTTTTAGTGGTAGCTGCAAGAGTTGTACCATGAAGAAAACACAGACGTTAAAATATCTTTGCGCTACTGGTACAACAACTGAGTTTTGTTGTGTCCAGTGAATAGCAGGTACAATAGAGCGCTTTTCCCCCCCTGCTGATGCAGAGTCAAGGCGACAATGGATCGTGGCTATCAGCAGGGAAGACTTAAGCTAGATTCATACTTGACGCGTCGCGCAGCGCGCGAGGGTGCGCGCTCCAAAAGTGACGCAATTTCACAGTCCCCGCCCCTGCGCGTTGGCCCCGCGCGTGGAATTAGCGTCGTGTCGTGCACCTCTGAATTTTTGAAACTCCGCAAGCCTATGCGCGCGCGGTGGGCGCTACGATTTGATTGACAGGTCCTCACCCGACAGCCTTCACCCTCTTCACGCCGGAGCCTGCAGCTGTTTGCGCCGCTGTGGTCGTGGAGACGGAGTCGCGACGCATGGAGGAATGTTTTGTGACACAAAATGTATTAAATTCTCCTTCGTTCCTGATCTGGAGTCGGACTTTTCTTTTGTTTTTTCGCCAAAAGTCACGTGATCGCTTTCTCCTCCGCTGACTCCATGCATTAAAACCGCAAATAAAGACAACAGTTCAGCACGCGAGCGGAAAGCTATTTGTTTTTGTTGTGTGATTTCAAACAGTTCTTCTACGGTAGATTTCTTCTTCTACACCTTTTGTAATGTACTTTGTGGTACATAAAAATAGATGACGAAGAGGATGCAGGTCGTCTTCACACCGTGTACTTTATTGAACCAGCTGAACAAAGACTGCTTGTTCCCCGCTCGGGAAAGCCCCTAACAGCAGTACCCAGCATGCTTTGCGCATGCACTCTTAAAGTGACAGTACACTTATAACCATTCATTACATCTCCCTCCTTAAAAGAGAACTCATATGTAACTGAATAACAAATATTTTCCTACGCTCACCCGTAACAGAAAGTCAATTTTAACTGTAGGCTAATAACCAATTTCCAGTCCACCATCCTCCCTGAAACAACGAGAACACAGTTTCATGTTGACTCTTGTAACCCAAAATACAAAATTAAAGTCACAACCCGTGCAGTTGGTGCATACAAACCATTACAAATAAAGACAATGTCATTACAACAACAAAAAAAATCTGCTTCTCTCATGTCAAATCCTTTAAATACATTTGACTACAGATTAAGTTTAATCGGTGGTTTGCTCACTCTGCCAGAACGAGTGATTCTAGAACCTTCAATAAGATTGTCTTGTGTGACAGAACCCGGTATCACTGGTTCTTCTGTCCATCCCGTGTCTGTGTCTTCCTTTGAAGTGGTTTCATCAGGACCACTGTCGACTGATGTGAGGTGGCTGGGATTTGCCAACAGGTGGCGCCTGTTCCTTCTGTATCGCTCCCCCTGTGCTGTCTCCACAATATAAGATCTGGGTGTGGAGCTTGTGTTTTGGACCACAGCAGGATTTGTCCACTGTTTCTGTCCATCCAATCTTGTGAGCACCGAGTCCCCTGGGCTCAGTGGTGGTAAGTCTCGCACTCCATTGCGGCGATTGTAGAAATATGCCTGTTTTTGTTTAGCTGAGTCATCAGTTTGTTGAATTTTATTCATGTCAGGCCATCCAGGTTTCAGATTGTCCTGCAGGGTGGGCAGAGTCGTCCTGATTTTCCTGCCCATTAACAGTTCAGCTGGACTGGCTCCTGTAGAAGTGTTGGGTGTGGCTCTGTATGTCATCAGAGCGAGGACTGGGTCATCCTGGCGTAGAATGCTCTTTGCAACCTGAACAGCCCTCTCCGCGTGGCCATTACTTTGGGGAAAGTGGGGGCTTGATGTGACGTGCGAAAAGTCATAAGCTCTACTAAACTCCCTCATCTCTGTAGAAGCCAGCTGCGGACCGTTATCACTCACTAACACCTCTGGAATACCATAACGTGCAAAAGTAGCTTTAAGCCTGGTAACAACTTGGCTGCTCGTAGTAGTCGGTAGATGTAAAATCTCCAGAAATCTAGAAAAGTAATCAGATACAACCAAGTAGTTCTGCTTTTTAAACTCACATAGGTCTACTGCCACTTTCTGCCACGGTCTAGATGGTAGTTCTGTTGAAATCAAAGGCTCTTTCCTGTGTGTATTTCTGTTCTCTACACAAAAGGAACACTGTTGAACTTTAGTGATAATGTCATGTCTCATCTTGGGCCACCAGACTGATTGAAGTGCTCTCTCTCTACACTTACTTAACCCTTGGTGCCCATCGTGAATCCTCTCTAGAACCTCCTCCCTCATGCTCGCAGGGATAACTATGCGGTTCCCTCTCACGACTAAGCCATCTAGCTCAGACAACTCTCCTCTGACCTGGTAAAAATCCCTCACTGACTCTGGAACTTTGTCAATGTACTCAGGCCAACCTAATCTAATGAAACTGCACACAGTCTGGAGCTGTGAGTCACTAGCTGTACTGTGTTTTATCTCTGTGATCTTCTGTGGTGTGGCTGGCACCTGACTGACAACAGAGTCTATGTGTGCTGCTACTTCATCTTGTAACGCACTGTCTCCATAACGCTGCTCTGGACCTCTGGATAGAGCGTCCGCCACTGCTAAGGTTTTCCCTGGCGCATATTCAGCTACAGCGTTAAACCTCATAAGTCTCATTAACAGCCTCTGACATCTCACTGGAACATTGTCCAAGTCTTTACTGTTAATAAGGGGCACTAAGGGCTTATGGTCAGTAATAAGTCTGAAGTTGTTGAGTCCAAACAGGTACTTGTCGAATCTTTCACACGCCCAGACGCCGGCTAGGCATTCTTTTTCAATTTGAGCGTACCTCGTCTCGGCGTCGCTCAGTCTTCTGGACGCGTAGGCTATGGGTTTCCACTGGTCTTTATGTTGCTGGAGAAGGACAGCGCCTAGTCCGTAGCTGCTAGCATCCGCTGACACCGCTGTTGGTTTGTTGACGTCGTAGAAAGCTAGGACTGGGGCTGCCACCAGCAGGGCTTTGAGCTTCTGAAAAGCCTCTTGTTGTGCATGCTCCCACAACCACTCTGTGTCTCTTTTTAGCAGTGCATAGAGTGGCTCACCCACTGTGGACAGTTCTGGAGCATATTTTGCCAGATAGTTCACCATACCCAGAAATCTTTTCAGTTCTGTTGTGTTGTTTGGCTGGGGAAAGTTCTCGATGCCTGTTACCTTTTCTGGGTCGGG
>JBBPBX010055937.1:0-10398 GCA_038048925.1 Garcialebias charrua
TCAATTTCTAACTTTCTATTTACATACATGAAAATGTCTTTCCAGAACACCTGAGTATGAGAACAGTCCCAGAAGAGATGTTTTCTAATTATATTTCCTCTTACTTAGCTACTTTAAAGTACTGTACTAATGCCAAAGCTTTAAAAACTAAAACAATCTGTAACGAATTTCTGTTGTAAGCTGCCCAAGACACGTTTTTGTTTATGTGCCTTTATTCTCTTTTGTGCTATGCATGCCTTAAGTCTCGAGCCATGTTTGACATTGTAAGTTTTTTTTGTACTTGTTTCTTTTATAAATAAAATAAAAAAAAATAATAAAAAATAATAAAAAAACCACCAGGGGGCAAAAAAAAAAAAAGTATTTGAAACTGTCCGGTAAGTTGTTGATGTATAAACAGAAAAGCAGCGGACCAAAGATGGAACCCTGGGGAACTCCCATTATACATTTTCAGAGGCTATATTTCATTCCATTAACTTTGACACACTGTCTATTGTTTAGATATGAGCTAAACCAACTGATAGCTAACTGGGAGAAGTTATACTTACTAAGTTTATGTAGGAGCATGTCGTGATTCACTGTATCGAAGGTTTTTCTCAAGTCCAGGAGCACTGCTCCAACTACCTTACCATCATCTAGAGGTCTTTTAATATTATCTGTAAGGTAGGAGGTGGACAATTCTGTTGAATAACCAGAGCAAAACCCAAACTGGACTGGACAAAGAAGCTGTTTTTTTTTCAATCACTTTGGATATTACTGGTAAAATACTTATTGGTCTGTAGTTACTAACTTGCTCTGAGTCACCAGATTTCAAAACTGGAGTTATAAGTCCTGTTTTGAAGGTATCAGGAAATAACCTTTTGTAAAAGATAAGTTTATTAAATTACTTAAAGGATTTAACAAAACTGTATGTTTCTTTATAAGCTCTGTATCTATCCCAAAAACATCTTTATCTTTTAATGTTTTTAATTCTTTAATTATATGCTGAGTTTTACAAGGATTGATCTTAATAAGAGTAAAAGGAAAAGTTGTGTCAATAACTGAACTCTCTGTTGGATTTATGGGATTTAAATTTATTACCAGTTCTTCTACTGATTTAATAAAAATGTTCATTAAAAGCATTTGCCGTTATTGTAGAGTCTGATATTATGTGTCTCTTAAAGGTTCAGTCTGCAGTTTCTGTAGAACAGCAGCACTTAGAAAAAATTTCAACAAGCAAAGCATTCTGATCCCTCCCCCTCAGAGCCATATATGGCTCTGCCCCCTTGTGGTCTGTTGAAATTTGAATTCAAGCTCTGTTTTTATTGGCTGATTCAAATTCAAGCTCGGTTTTTATTGGCTGGTTACAAACTTTGTTTTTATTGGCTGGAAAATGGCGGGTCACTTTTTCTTTTTAGAAATGCTTATTTACCACCTGGAGAAGCAAGGGGACAATATTTTTTTTTAGTTTTTTCAGAGATTACCTCTCTAACATCAATCTAGTGACAGAGTGAAGAAATATGTTAAAATATATATTGTTTGAAAAGTTACAGACTACATTACAATCTTACATACCCCAGCTTTAGTTCAGTTGAGTTCTCACATATTTTTTCTGATTTATGTCTTTTCTCGTAAGTTTGTTGATATGTGACCAAAGAGAAGAGCTCCGGCCTCCTGAGTGGGAAATCAGTTCAGTAAAATATTTTTAAACAACCAACCACTTTATTTCTAAGACCTTTTCGTTAGTTTTGTTTTTTTCATGCTGTGTGTATTCACAAATAAACAAAATATAATGGCTGCAATTCAATAAAAATAACTTAGAAATGATGCAAATATCCATCCATCCATCTGCAGGGAGGTCCAGACTCGTCTTCCAGATGTTCTGAGACGAGTCCAAGACGTTCACAGACAAACCAAGAGACAAAGTCTCCAAATCCTCGATACATCATGTACCTAACATGCACCTCATGTGTACAGAATACAAATATTTTAGTTTTTTATTAATAAGTATTTGTTATTTTGTTTCTAGTGTTTGATGAGCACAGTTGTTGTGTCATGAGTGCTGCCCATAACCCCCCAGTGTCTGGACCTCCATTAACAGACTGGGTGAGACCTTGTGAGCTGTCACAGTGTCATTATAAAATAGACAAGCAGTAACTATGAACAGGCCTAAAGTTGTAGAGAATACAAATGACAAGCAGGTAAACACTCTAGTATGTGTAAAACCAAAGTATTAGTACTGTGTAAATATTTTTTTAAATACTGGAACAGATCCAGACTGTGACAGATGGTTCATGTCCAGTGACAAAACTTACAGTTTATGAAAAAGAAAATAAACTCTAAATGTCATTTGTGTGAGTAAAGTGAAATACAGTATTTGAAATGTGTTCAATATTGTTAGAAAGAAAATAAGATCAACTTTGTGTCTGTAATAAAACTGTATATGTTATATCAGTGCAAGGTGTTGTTTTCTATCGGTCTACAAAAAACATTTGAACAAAGATTTTGTTTCACTGGATCAAACAAAACTTAAGATAGAAAGACACTGTCTTTAAAAACAACATGCAGATAAACGTGGGGATGTCTTACTTGTTCAGGCTAGTAAACTAAATAAACTGATTTTTTACCAATACATGTACTGTATATCCTATGAGTTTGTGGATATACAGTGATCCATCACCTAACGGGAGGGGGGTTATGTTCCAGAGACCCCCACAGTAGGTGAAAATCCACCAAGTAGCAGCGTTATATTTATTTTATTATTTATATATATTTAAGGCTTTATAAACCCTTTCCACACTCTTAGGACTCACTGGAGGGACTATGTTTCTCAGCTGAACTGGGAACACCTTGGGATTCCCATGGAGGAACTGGACCAAGTGGCTGGGGGAGGGAAGTCTGGAGCTCCCCAGGCTGATGCCCCCGTGACCCGACCCTGGATAAGTGGAAGAAAATGGATGGATGGACATAAAGTACAAGTTTTTATGGGTTTCATATTGTTGGACTGTCTAATAGTTTTAATAAATTGTTTGACCTCATTTTCAAAAATGTAAAAAAGTGTTTTTGATTAGTGTAACAACATTTGTGGATATGTCATTTGTCTAAATATATAATAAGATGAATGATATAAAATAGTTTTCTTTTAGCCGATGGTTGGTCAGTAAAGCCAAATAAAATGTGTTTGATATTATTTCTATCTTAACATGTGATTCTTGACCTGCCATTGTGTATCTGTTCCTCCTTCCTGTTCCTCTCAAACCCAGCTGGTTGAAGCAGATGGCCTCTTGTCCTGAGCCTGGTTCTGCTGGAGGTTTCTTCCTCATGACAGAGTTTTTCTTTCCACTGTCGCCTTCATGCTTGCTCAAGATGAGAGTCTGTGATAAGTGAAACTCAAAGCAGTCTGCTCCTCAGATAAATCATGTTATTAAATGACTTTTTATATGAATGTTTGAACATATTTCTTTCCATAATTGGGTATAGAAGGAGACAAAGCAAAATAAGTGAAAAGCATCTTCAAGGTGACCTTCACAGAAAGAACAAGTTACATTTATATCTTTTTAAAGTGTTGTAGAAAGATGTTGGATGGGTTAATCTGTGAATCATTTGAAAGGAAACTTCTTTTACTTTATTATTGATCATGTATCTGGTTGATCCTTTTCCAGTCAAGGTTATCAATAAAGGAGTTCCAGTAAGATCCTAGATGTGGAGTTGACACGACATCTTTCTGAAATAACGAGCGTATACGACGGTTGCTGTTACGTGTTGAAGAGAAACTAATTGGACCAAGTTCAAGTTTGGATGGGTCAAAGGTCATGATGCTGGAATCTGTCCTGTTCTACTTTTAAATAACAAATACTCCAGCAGGAACTGCATTTGTAACTATAATACATCTGTTAATATGAATTATGATATTATATTTTAAAACTAATTCTTGATGTGTCATCAGTGATCCATCAAAGTTGAGCAACTGATGAACAGAGACTATGTTGTGAGTAAACAATGAAGGTAAAATTTATCCAAGATGTCTTTATTGTTCCAAATGTAATATCTGTGTGAGGGAAAATGATGTTTATAAATCAATGAGCAAGAGAGAAACATCTGTTTATGAAAGTTAGACAGTTTGGAGGGGATTGTTTCAACATGATCATCACAAAATAACAGGAAATTTAGGCCTCCTCATTTAGAGAAAATGACGTGCACATCTTCAGTGTGGTGCACGTGTGTCAAAGTCCAGAGCTGGTTGGGTCCAGTCCACCTTCAGACTTTAAAGACCGATGGTCCCATCCTTCTGTGAAGGTGTGAAGTTCATGTGGTTGGGTCCAGTCCACCTTCACACTTTAAAGACCGATGGTCCCATCCTTCTGTGAAGGTGTGAAGTTCATGTGGTTGGGTCCAGTCCACCTTCACACTTTAAAGACCGATGGTCCATCCTTCTGTGAAGGTGTGAAGTTCATGTGGTTGGGTCCAGTCCACCTTCACACTTTAAAGACCGATGGTCCATCCTTCTGTGAAGGTGTGAAGTTCATGTGGTTGGGTCCAGTCCACCTTCACACTTTAAAGACCGATGGTCCATCCTTCTGTGAAGGTGTGAAGTTCATGTGGTTGGGTCCAGTCCACCTTCACACTTTAAAGACCGATGGTCCCATCCTTCTGTGAAGGTGTGAAGTTCATGTGGTTGGGTCCAGTCCACCTTCACACTTTAAAGACCGATGGTCCCATCCTTCTGTGAAGGTGTGAAGTTCATGTGGTTGGGTCCAGTCCACCTTCACACTTTAAAGACCGTTGGTCCCATCCTTCTGTGAAGGTGTGAAGTTCATGTGCAAGTCCAGGAGGAACACAAAGTGAGCTGTTTCATGTCTGCGCCTGAACTTCCTCCACTTTAGTGCTTCAAAAGATGCTTCTTGTTGTGTTCCCAAAGAACCAGAAGAACACAAACAGAACAGTTGTTCATGTTGGAAAACTCTTGTTTTTGTTTTCTAATCAAATGAACACTTTAGTTGTGATCAACTGGAGATAATCAATATAGATTCCTGAGTTTTTACACTGCAGGGAGTCAAATCTGATGGTAAATCAAAATATTTAGTTTGAAACTAGATCTCCAGTGAGTCTCTGACAGCAGCTGTTGGAGCTAAAGGGCGAGATACACTCGCGCGTCCTCACGATACGCCAATACGCAGCGTACGTACGCCCCGTAAGGGCGAGATACACTCGCGCGTCCTCACGATACGCCAATACGCAGCGTACGTACGCCCCGTACGCAGCGTAGCCCCGCGCAGCCCCTCAGGGCAAGTACGCGCAAAAGTATTTTTTTACTACGCATACGCGATTCGCATACGCGATGCGCGGTGTCTGACCTAAACTTCCCCGGCGCCGGACTGTTTTGTATGTTACACAAATGAAATAAATTCCTCTTTTTTATCGCTGATCGGGCCTTTTCTTTTGTTTTTTTGCCTAAAGTCAAGTAACCGCTTCTTCCTCCGTTCACTCGATGAATGAAATGAATGAATTCAGGTCCTACCTGGGTGCGCGATGTTTTATATATTCCCTGGTGGGCTGTGGTGGGCTGTGGGCTGCAGGAAAAGCACTCCGTGCTCAGCTGCTCATATTACAACAAGGAGAACGCGAGCGTTTGGAGCGAAAAACTAGCGGAAGTGACGATCGGAAGTGACGGTACGGAGGAAATGACGTTAGAATTTGGAGCGAAAACACGAGAATCTACGCGAGAACGAAAGCCGAGTGTAGCAGCGGCTCCGTATACGCGCGTATACGTCCGTATACGCGCGTATACGGAGTCTGCTTCAGTGTATCTCGGGCTGTACGCAGCGTAGCCCCGCGCAGCCCCTCAGGGCAAGTACGCGCAAAAGTATTTTTTTACTACGCATACGCGATTCGCATACGCGATGCGCGGTGTCTGACCTAAACTTCCCCGGCGCCGGACTGTTTTGTATGTTACACAAATGAAATAAATTCCTCTTTTTTATCGCTGATCGGGCCTTTTCTTTTGTTTTTTTGCCTAAAGTCAAGTAACCGCTTCTTCCTCCGTTCACTCGATGAATGAAATGAATGAATTCAGGTCCTACCTGGGTGCGCAATGTTTTATATATTCCCTGGTGGGCTGTGGTGGGCTGTGGGCTGCAGGAAAAGCACTCCGTGCTCAGCTGCTCATATTACAACAAGGAGAACGCGAGCGTTTGGAGCGAAAAACTAGCGGAAGTGACGATCGGAAGTGACGGTACGGAGGAAATGACGTTAGAATTTGGAGCGAAAACACGAGAATCTACGCGAGAACGAAAGCCGAGTGTAGCAGCGGCTCCGTATACGCGCGTATACGTCCGTATACGCGCGTATACGGAGTCTGCTTCAGTGTATCTCGGGCTTTAGGCTCATGGGAAATGTAGTGGAACTTTGCTGACTTTAATGTTTGGGACAGGAGACACAGATTCATTTAGATTAGAAAAGACTTTAATTAGAGAACAAACAGCTGTTTGTGTTTCTGCTTCTCCGCTTCAGATGTTCTGAGGACCAGCGCTCTGTCTCCCTCTACTGGCTGTAGAGAGAACTGCCGCTGCCCGGGTGGTGCCAGGTGAGCACAGCCTCCCTCCTCACCTGTGCCAGGGCCAGATTAACACTTCTCTGTACCCTGGGCAACAATCTTCAAGGGCCCCATCATCACGACCCCAGAATCAACATAATCTAGCAAAATAAAGAATAAATTACCATAATATACATACTTAAAATATAAGTTTTTGCCGATGACACCACATTTTTCTGTTCGGGTAAAGACATAAAACAGATTTTGGATATGATGAAAACAGAATTTATAAAAATACAAACTTGGTTTAAATTAAACAAATTATCTTTGAATTTAGATAAAACTAATTACATGATATTCAGTAACAAAAAGAGAATTGTTGATGACGATCCATTTGAAATTGAAGATGTTGTGATCTGTAAAGTGAGTGAAGTGAAGTTTCTGGGTGTTATCATTGATGACAAACTGACATGGAAACATCATGTAAATTCCATTAAAACAAAAATAGCTAGATCAATTGCAGTACTGTATAAAGTCAGGGATTTTTTAATTGATAAAGCTCTACATATGTTGTATAACACAATCATTGCTCCACATTTAATCTATTGTATTGAGGTTTGGGGAAAAGCGTGCAAAACAATTACAAAGCCTGTTTTTATTTTACAAAAGAGAGCTGTAAGAGTAATCACCAGAAAACATTTCAGTCACCCATCAAACACCTTGTTTCTTCAACTAAACTTATTGAAATTCCAGGAATTGGTAGAATATAGTATTTTATCAGTTATGTATAGGGCTCATAATAACACATTACCTTTAAATATCCAAAGAAATTTTATAAAAAGACAAAGTTATTACAATCTCAAAGGGACAGAGATATTCATCAAACCACAATTCAGAACCAGCTTAAAGGGACGGTCTACCTCAATTCAGGGAGTTCGATTGTGGAATGCTCTGGAGAGTGATGTTAAAAATGCAAAATCAATGTATACATTTAAGAAAAAGGTCAAAAAGGACTTGCTCAAAAACTATATATGATGTAACTTAGTGTGTTTGTGTATTACACTTATGTTGTACTTATGATGTAGCTTAGTGCGTTTGTGTATTACAGTTAGAAAAATTAAGTAGAGTTATTCATTTTGTGACGTAGTTTGTGTATTACAGTTAGAAAAAATTAAGTAGAATTATTCATTTTGTGATGTAGTTTGTGTATTACAGTTAGAAAAATTAAGTAGAATTATTCATTTTGTGATGTAGTTTGTGTATTACAGTTAGGAAAATTAAGTAGAATTATTCATTTTGTGATCTAGTTTGTGTATTACAGTTAGGAAAATTAAGTAGAATTATTCATTTTGTGATGTAGTTTGTGTATTACAGTTAGAAAATTAAGTAGAATTATTCATTTTGTGATGTAGTTTGTGTATTACAGTTAGAAAAATTAAGTAGAATTATTCATTTTGTGATGTAGTTTGTGTATTACAGTTAGAAAAATTAAGTAGAATTATTCATTCTGTGATGTAGTTTGAAGGTTATCATTGGTTGAACAAACTGTGAAATAAGGGGCAGATATAATAAGATTTCATCTTCTTTCTGCTCCCTTCATTTTATCCTACTTGTATTCTTGTATCTGATGAAACTGTCTTGTATTGTTCTTTTAAAATGAATGAATAAACATCAAATCAAATCAAAATTCTAACTATCAAGTGTATTTTTATGATTTTTTACAAAGTAAAATGTATTTTTAAAAATCCAAATGCTCATAGAACTATAAATGCTATGTCCTCTTGTTGACGCAAATCATCAAGACTGAGTTAAGTTGAAAGCACTTTGAACACCATGTAACACCATATGTGTACTTGTTTAGCAATGTGTTGGCCATTGGTGTCAGAAGCATGTGTAATGTGGGCAGGGGGTCACACTGATGGGGTCTGGGGTCCTCCCCCAGAAAATTTTAAATAAAGTAGATGTCATTTCCTGCATTCTGGTGTATTTTAACGGTTGTTAAACATCTAGTTACGCAAGTAAACACTTGATTCAATAACTATATTGAGCTAATGGCACAACAAGAAGTAACCTGACCAACAGCTGATTCAATTAATTAAAAATATTATATATTCAAAGGTGACGATTTGATGCCCACATTAAAATTAAATGACTGTAACTTAGTTGACTTCAAATGCAACAAGATGATCAATGAATGTTTGTGACGAAGGATTTACTGATTATAACAAAGATTCCTTCAAGAAACCTCCCAGTATAAATCATAAAACCATTATGACTTCTGCTCATTCTAAATTTGTCAAATGGCCTAAATCTCCTAAGTGAAGGAGAATCATTTTAAAATAATAAATAAGATTGATCATGTAGCCATGTTTCTTTTAAAAAGATTTAAATTTGATGCTGATTTGTGTGTCATAAATCAGAAGATGAATCCTTCGAGCATTTTATTTTTATGTCAATACAAAGTCTTTGGTCAGACATCAGAAATATCAAACTTAACATTCCTTCTTTTCATGCTGATGCCATTTTACTTTATGTGGATAACTTAAGCTCAGCTTTCTCTGATGCCATAAATATACTGTAGTCCTACTTATAGCAAAGTACAACATTCACTGTAGTAAGAGGAGAGATAATAAGCCCTCCTTTGTATTTTATGAATGATTTTACGTCATACTATGATTAAAACACTGCAAAACTACTAGAATCTTCTCACAACAGATACAAACTTATTATTATTATTATGTCAGCGGGTAAGGAGCATTTTCCTTCCAGACAAGGAAACTACAGTACCCGGTGAACAGTTTACAGACCCTGGGTAGATGGGAGCGTGCCCAAGAGCAGAGCCACATGGTGGGTAGTTATGCTCGGGACCCCCCTGGTTCTTTGGTGAAGGTGAAGGCATTTTAAAAATCGGGAGGTACAGTTCGTATTCTGGGGAAAATGGTAGTAAAGCGCTGTACTGTACTGCAAATACTGCAAAATATAGTATCGATCCGATACAAAGTAACTACAGGTCCAGTATCGCATAACGATATTGATCGCCTACTTTTAAATAATTACGTTGAATTTTGATGATGTTAAATATTTTGTGATTTTTTTTTTCCTTTGGCTCATTTATTTGTTAAAACCCAGGATAGGATTAGGCAATGTTTATAAATAAATAAAAAATACTTAATTTTCCCTGAAAAAATAGAATGTAACAAAACAATTTTCCTCAGACCTTGTGATGGCTTTATTTCTTTACTTTTAAAAATGCACAAGATAATCACTCAAGAACAAATTAAAACGTTGTGTTCAGAAACTATGATAATTAAATAAAAATTATTCCTTCATTGCACTCCTTTTCTGGATTTGTTTCTTAAATAAACAAACTGCACATATCACACTACAACAAATGTTATAAAACAGTAAAATATGTTTAGGATATAAAGGAATAAAACAAAATTTCTCCTCTTCAGTTAATTTCTTTTCTGGGTTTGAAAAAAAAAATTACAAATCAAAAATAATGAGTGAGAATACAATAAATAAAGGGTAATAAAACAATCTCCAAAGCCTTGAGTTCAAGTCAATGTTCCAGCAGCCTCTCTGTGGGCCCTGCCTGCTGCTCTGTGTGTGACAGGAGCGACTCTTTGCATCTTTGATGAAACTGCAGCAGCAGACAGGAGAGGACTGAACATAAAGTATCGATCTCATTACATCATTACATGTTTGGTGTCATAGTATCGATATTTAGATCGATCCGCCCCCGCTAACAGAAAGTGAAAGTGTTTCAGAGTTCAGCTTCATTTTAGACGAAGGGAACACGGAGACGTTTAGACACTGAACTGGGTGAGTTTAAACTTTATTTCAGGAGATTTTCTGACGTGGAGAGGCTTTGTGGTGTGTGTGTGTGT
>JBBPBX010055938.1:0-12222 GCA_038048925.1 Garcialebias charrua
TGCGCTCAGATTGTACACATACAAAGTCTAATAAACTTGTGTGTCTTCTGCTGACGTGTTTTATAGGAAGAGTTTTCCAAAGAGGAGTGAAGACGCTCACCTCTTCTTCGTTTTCAGGCAGATTGTTGGTGCAGACAAAACTTAGATAAGTTATTCCTCTAAATCATATACATTACTGTATTTGGTTGTTGATCTGCTAGAAACCTTGTGCTTCGTGTTGAATGCCATAACTTGTAAATTCAGTCAAGCCAACCTTTCACTCAGACACGTGGCTGAAAAGAGGAGCTGCTGAATTACAGGGTCTACAATTAAAAGAAAAGCACTATATTTGAGCAAAACTGATAAAAATTATAACCGTGCTGAGATTTCAACTTTTCCACCTTTTTATTTTATTTTTGTGCCATTAGTGCAGCTAGCACTGCTAACAGCATCAGCAGTAAATACAGCCTACTTTGGCTCAAAGTTTCACAACAGACTCTGCCAACACTTCCAGATCCAGCCTGCTCCGTGACAAAGGTTGAAAGTTTAGAAAGATAAAACAGCTAAAATCCATTTATGCGTCCTTTCTCCTTGCTGCCAGCCAGTGCTTGAACCCCCCCTTCCCCACAGCTTACATGATTAACAGCTGATATATCACCCAGGACAGCAGCTTCAATATTTCCACAAGTCAAACTCTACAGGCCTCTACAGGTTGAATGCTTAACAATAAAACTAATAGAAAACTGGACAGTGCGACTTGTTTGTGTGGGTTGCCAGATAAAAACTTCTTCACTTAAAGGGGACCACATATTCAAAATTCACTTTTTAATGTTTTTTTTACTCAACTTTGGGTATTTACTTCATAAAAAAACAGTCCTAAGGCCAAAAAAATGCACCCAGTGGTTTATTTACTCTAAGTAGATTTATTTATCTTTGATAAATACACTTTGTTTCCCACTTCCTGCGGTTTGTGACGTCACAAACCGCAGCCAACCGCAGCCAACCACCTCAAACCTGAGTCCAGCCCCTCACCTAGCAACCCCTGGTGATGCTCCACCCACTTCAGTATTAAACACATGACTGTTGTTTTTCATGATTTCATCTCATCTTTTGTTTATATGTTCTTAATTTCATGTGTACAGCACTTTGTTGCAGCTGTGTTTTTTTTTAAATGGCTTTATAAATAAAGTATAATTGTTATTTTTATGTTTTAGTTCAATTTTTAGTGTATTTGCGATCGCTCCCAACGCGCAGCCGGCAAAAATTAAACGAGCGGACCCCCGGCGTAGGGACCGGTTGCGACGGGACCCTCTTCTGGTGCGATGGAGCGGAGCTTCAACTGTACAGCCTCATTTCAGCCTCGCAGCAGCCTCGCAGCAGCGAGGACCTTCTCCTTACGGATTAGTTTACGGGAGACACTTGGTGAACTTTGTGTTGTCTTGACTGGAACAGCGATAACTCCCAAAATCTCCGCGTGCAACGAGCGGAGCTGGCGAACACCGGAAGAGGAACAAGCTAACATTAGCATCGGATTCGGGTGGTCTCATGCTAAAAGGAGCAGCAAATTGCGGCGCGCTCAGACGGGTTTCGGTAAGTTATCTTAAGCTAGCACTAACAGTAAGTCAAATGAGTAATAAAAAAAGAGCTAATTTTAAAACAACAACACATTACAGATACTGGCTGTTACAGAGGGCGTAAACAGATCTTTGAAGGGCGTGGACTTCAAGAAACCGGTCGTTCAAAACGAAAGTTAAAAATGGCAGAATTAAAAAGGGTATAATTAATTATCTAAGAATTATTTTGTGTATTAAAATGAATTAATATTGTCAAGATAGCACACAGACATAACATAAAAATTTTAAATACCTATATGTGGTCTCCTTTAAAGAAATTACCAGTACTTGCAGCACAACTTAGGTTTGGTGCAAACTATTACACCCCCCTCTAAAATAGGACAGACACAATGAAAAGAAAGCTGTATGACCATGAAGCACATATTGATGTGCAGCATGGTTGTGTATGGTTGATGATGTGGGCTTGTTTTGAATTCCTGTGGGAACGCAATAATACAAAGTACCAGTAATCTAGAGTCAACAGCGAGCCCATCTGTCTGCTGATGTTTGACCTGAATTGGGCAATGCTAAAGGACAAAAATGTCGAGCACATTAGCAAATCTACAGGAGAATGGCTGGAAATGAAAACAGTGCTGTAAAGGTCCAAAGCTCAACCTGACAGTGGTGCACAAGAATCAGAAACCAATGTCAGTAAATGCACTGAAAGAGCACTGTAAAAAAGAGCGAGTTTACTTATCCACTACAATATGAGAGACCAATAATAATAGGAAATAGAAAATTATTATTTAAAAAGGTATTTATGCTAAACTTTACCACTTACAGAAAAGTCTTGAAGCCCTTGTATTGGATTTGGTGGATTTGGTTTTTCCATGTACCCGGTGCTACTTCTGCATTCTGGCTCACATTTAGTTAAAAATAAGTACCGGTAGTCAAAAAACAAATAACCTTCTAATACCACATACAACCTTGGACAAAACAAATGTGTTGGTAGTATTTAAAACAACAATCATCTGGCATTGTCGTGGACTTCAGGAAGAGGGATGCCCAACATGCCCCTCTGACCATCAACAGCACCGCAGTGGAGAGAGTAGACAGCACCAAGTTCCTGGGAGTGCACGTCTCAAAGGACCTGTCCTGGAGCAGGAACACTGCAGCACTGGCCAAGAAGGCTCACCAGCGCCTCTACTTTCTCCGCAAGCTGAAAAGGGCTGGAGCTTCAACCCCCATCATGTGCACCTTCTACAGGGGTGCCATAGAAAGTGTCCTGACCAGCTGCATCACGGTGTGGTTTGGTGCATGTACTGCATCCTGCCGCAAGAGCCTCCAGCGCATCGTGAGAGCAGCTGAGAAGATCGTCGGCACCTCCTTGCCCTCACTGCAGGACTTACACAGCAAACGCCTCACTCGGAAAGCCCACTGCATGGCAGGTGATCCCACACACCCACTACACAGCCGCTTCAGACTGCTGCCATCAGGGAGGAGACTGAGGAGTCTCCAGGCTCGTACCAGCAGACTGAGAGACAGCTCTGTTCATCAGGCAGTCAGAATGCTAAACACTCTGCCTGCTCTGCCTCCCCTCCCATTTGAACTGCCTTAACACAAAAAACTTTCTCACACATTACCACACAACACAAAGTTTTTAACACTGGACTCTGTGTCATCAAACGGGTTATTCACTAAACTCTCGGTCATGTGCTCATTCAGTTTGCACTACTTCTCATATTTGCACTAATGTTTGTATTACATTACTGCCTATAGTCTTACTACTGTTTACATTCACTGTTTACATTTATTAATACGGTTTACATTTATTACTACTGTTTTACATTTATTACTACTGTTTACATTTACACTACTTTTATATCTACACTACTGCTGATACATATACAGTATTCTCTGACTAGCCTTATCTAAGGATGCCAAATGTGCCTTATGTGCCTTACTGCATATGCCACTTTGCCTCTATACCAACATCAACTACCTCATACATATACTGTGTACATTAACTCATATGCTGCTGTGCCACTCTTTGCAAATGTCAATGCTAGAACCTTCAGTTTATTTTATAGATATACTTTTTATACTACTATGAAAAACTCAGGACAGTATTACACTTTTATTATTTCATTTTATGCTTATGTTCATTGGGTGTTTGGTGTTTTAGGGGTGTTTGGTGTTTCAGTGTTGGTGTAAATTTTCATACTTTTATACTACTATGAAAAAACTCAGGACAGTGTTACACTTTTACTATTTTATGCTTATGTTTATTAAATGTTTTAGTGTTTAGATGGTTACTGTTGCACCGAGGGACTGAGAGAAACGCAATTTCAATCCTGTGTATGTCCTGTACATATTGCAGTTCTGACAATAAAGTTGACTTTGACAATATAGAAAGCACTTCGGTTGGCCTTGTTGCGGTTTTAAATGCTCTATAAATAAAATGGTATGGTAATATAAAGTGAACAACATTTAAGAGCTAATTTTGTGGAGAATAAATCTATGATTATATATTAACCTGTGTAGCAGCTACTTTCCTTCCAGCCATTGATTATGGTGACATTATTTACATGAACACCCCTACAAGCACCATGCAGACGTTACATGTCATCTACCATGGAGCGCTAAGATTCGTAGCTAGTCTGGTTGTAACTACTGTACTCTTCGGTCAGTTGGTCATCATTAACTTCATGTAGACTCTCTCATTGGTAAATTTTCATCTTTAAATCACTTCTTGGTCTGTTGCCTTCATACATCTCCTCCTTCATGTCACTGCATAAGTAGCCTGGTTAAAACCAGACCCTTGTCCTTCACTTCGCTTTGTACTACAAAGCGAAGTGAAGGACAAGGGTCTGGTTTTAACCAGGCTACTGCATAAGTGCAACTACAGTGTGCGCTCTCAACACATCATTACCTGAAGTGTCCCCTCAGTGCGGACTGAACTAGGCAAAAAGGCCCTTCTCTCCCCCCTTCCATTCAACCTTTATTTATACACGGTAGTCTCATTGAGTCTCGGGGACTCCTTTACAAGAGAGATCTGATTTAACGAAGAATGGCGACAACAGTATACAATCATAAAAGAAAGCATATACATTGAGAAGAATAAATGAAAACATGGTAATAAAAAAACTAAATAAAAACAGTTACATTGTAAAGGAATGTCAAATACTAAAAACAGGAACATGTCTGCATTGGTTTTACCATGAACTTGTCAAATGTTTGAATCCACTTGAGAGGTCAAGGTCGAGAGCTTCAGATCTTTTTGCAAGATATTCCAGGAAACAGGAGCGGAGTAGGTCCTTTTTCCTAGTTCAGTCCTCACTGAGGGAACACTGCAGGTAATCATGTCCTGAGAGCGCACGCTGTAGCTGCACACATGCAGAGACATGTAGGAGGACATGTATGAAGGCAACAGACCAACAAGTGATTAAAAGATGAAAATTTACCAGTCTACGTGAAGTTAATGATGACCAGTCGACCAGTGAATACAGGGTGCAATGATGGGTACGATAGTTACAGCCAGTTATGAATCTTAGAGCACCATGGTAGACAGCATCCAACATCTGCAGGGTGCTTGTAGGAGCGTTCATGTAAATAATGTCACCATAGTCAATGGAGGAAAGGAAAGTCACAGTTACAAGGCATTTCCTAACATTCAGAGTTAGACAGGATCTATTTCTGAAAAAGCAACCATTTCACTTTCTGTTTCCTTACTAGGTTTTCCATGTGGAGCTTAAAGGACAGTTGCAAATCGACCAAGATACCCAAATATTTGTAGGAATCAACAAACTCAATAGGGGCACCATTCGAAGAGAAAATCAAAGGAAGAACTGCTGCGACCGACTTCCTGTTTGAAAACATCCCTTTGGTTTTGTCGGTGTTTAGGGCAAGTTTGAGACGAACAAATCTGACTGGATGATGTCGACAGCGGATCTCAAGAGCTGGAAAACAGCAACTGTTTTAACTCGAAAATAAACAACTGTATCATCAGCATAGAAATGTAAGGCTGCATCAGGGATGCTCTGACCTACATTACCTAGGTATGTAGATTATAAAGAGGGTGGGTCCTAAGACTGAGCCTTGTGGTACACCATTGTTAGCCGTTAAATAACTGGCTAACAATGCAAATAAAATGTGCATTGAGGCAATGTGTTCAACATTATGTTGAACACATTGCCTCCAATCTGAGAGATAGAAAACTAATGAATGGTGTGAACTGAAAAAACAATTTCTGAGAGCTTATGACGTAAGATGTCATGGTCCACAGTGTCAAAACTAAAGGTCTACCGGTAAGTATCAGGTCCTATAAATAGATACTATTTATCAGGTCTCTCTTGTAAATGAGTCCCCAAGGCTCAATGGGATTAACCTGTATAAACAAAGGTTGGTGCAGCACAAGAATCCTTAGCATCCAGTGCTTCAATGGCACTTCTTACGCCGGGTATACACACCAAATGCGTTTTGAGCAGCCAAAGCAGCCAGTTCACATGCAAAGTCAATGGTGGCCGCGCATCTTGGAGCGGCGCAGCGTGATGCAGCGCTTTTGAGCAGTGCGGCAGCCGGCAGGGTGCGGCAGTTCTTTTTCCGTGCATGCGGCACGTGCGGAACAGCGGCTGCTCGAGTTCAACAAATTGAACTTTGACCTACTTTGGCTGCTCGCCGCGTAGCAGCAACCAATCGGGAGAGACTCTGTTATGTGATGATGCAACGACGACGGGACGGAAGTGGGTGGGCACCACGTGACATATTAAAAGAATGGACGAAAACACCGGAATAGGAAGGACATTGCCTGGAAGAAGATTAGTGAGGAGGTCGGGGTGTCTGGTAAGTTTTCACAATGTTTTTCAATAACAAAAAACAAACAAAAAAAACTGACCGGAAAAGGACCAAGACGCTCCTCCCACTGCGCGTCTTCAGACGCGTCCAGTGTGAACAGACATCTGTTGACAAGCAGCCAACACCGCTCGTCGGGAGCGTTTTTGCTGCTCAAGACGCGTTTGGTGGGAACCCGGCGTCACTCTGCTTCTGTAACCTGGAGCACCTTGCAAAAAGATCTGAAGCTGTCCACTTTGACCTCTTTATGGGATAAGTTCAATAGAAAAATCAAAGCAAACATGTTCCTGTTTTTAGTATTTTACCTTGTTTTATAAAAGATGCCTTGATTGGATTTTGTTATTATAGCGCCCTACAAGGCAGGCTACCACTAACGGTGTACTGTATGAATGTGTGTATGAATGGGTAGATGGCTCGTATCGTAAAGGGCTTTGGGGCTCCTCAGAGGGGGCTGGAAGGCGCTATATAAATAAGCTCCATTTACCATTATAACACTACTTTTTATTTTATTTGAATTTTACTGTTTGTTACTGTTGTATGCATGTACAGTATGTACCTTATTTGTAGTGTGACTCAGTGAGACTAACCTGCATAAATAAAGGTTGAATGATCAATAAATCCGAAAGACAAATAAGAAATGCTGGGATTATTTCATTTTATTGTAGCACCACCCAAAACAACTTCTATCTTGAGAGCTACCTGACTACCAGGGCTGTGTCTAACAAGTTTCCTGCGTTGGTCAAAGTGTTCTTTAGATTACAAAGTTTTATCAAAGCAGACTTTGGCCTTTATGGTAGACTTTTAAAATGCGTTAAAAAACAACTTAAATAAGCACCACATTAAAGCAACATCCTGCAGGGACTCGAGTCTCCTGCTGTCCTTGTTTTTAACTGAGGCCTCTTTGGTCATTTTGACCCAAGGGCAGCACCAACAAGTTAAACCTGCTGTAGGCTAACTGTCCATTATATTATTTTAAACACAAAGGACATATATTTAGAGTTGACCAGCATTTTTGCCCGCATTTGTTTTAGCAAATGTTGCAAAACCCACACTCCTAACAAATCTGTCACACAGCTTTTTAATCTTCTTCCTGAGAAAACACTTCCTCTTTCCCAATAACTTCAAACGAGGACGGTTCCCGTTGAGCTTTTTCGTTTAGCTTACAAAAAGACACAGACATGAATCATTTGGATTAGAGTCAACAAGAGTTTCGCAACCAAACAAAGGCGACGTTTTGCTCGTTCACTGCAGCACGAGTCACATTCGGGAAAGTGAACGTCTCCTGTTGCGTTCACTGACGCCTAAAATCCGTCGTCGCGTTTAAAGTTCGGCAACAACAAACGGGCCTACTCGGTCTTCCGCCTGAGAAATAATAATAATAATAAATAATAAAACATAATGCTCGTTTAGCTTGCCGCGAATATTTCCAAGTCTTACCTTCCGCACAGACAGCGTGCAGGCCGACACACAAGAAGAAAACACAGCTCGTTAAAGACTGGACACGCAACTCCATGACTGCCTGCTTCGTTCACGAGACTGGTTTCCACTCCACAGCAGCGTGAGCAAAATCCCACCCACCTCTTTCACACTGGCTCCACAACAAAGCACGAGCTGCTAATAATACATCCCTCATGCACGGATTTCATCCAACGCTGAAACGGAAGATTTGTTTTAGAATAAAGCTGCAGAAAAAAGGGAAACTTAAACATCTACATCATTTTTATGTTCATTTTCCATTAAACTATTCAGATAAATGCGTGCAACTTTAAGTAAAGGCTTACTTGATGATGAAGCTGTTTTATTCACATTTTTTTTAAATTGTGGGGATAATTTTAACAACATGTTTAACACTTGCACACGTGAACCTGTAGATGGCGCTGCAGGCACAGTGTTCACCACATTAAACCTCAATGTTTTTAATAGTTTGAATCATTATTAAGATGGTGGTAATTCTATCCCACGGTTTACATGAAAAAAATTGAGGTGTTTTGTTTTTAAGAAGAAATTTCATTTTCTGTAAAAAAAAAAAAACAGAATGGATGCTGGATGACTTTACTGACTTGGTTAAGCTAAACTGATCATAAGACTATAAATTAGCTAATTGACAGCTAAAAGCAAAAATTCAGCAACATAGTGGGATGGCTCATTTAAACGCAAATCAGCAAAAACAACAGCCGAAAAGCAAAAATTTGGAAATATAGTAGCTAATGGCTACAATTTAAACAGTAGCTAATTGCTGCTCAGAGTCTACACACACCTGTACAGGGCAGGCAGCACTGTAAATCTTGTAAGATTCATGTTCTTTGACTTTTCCAGTGCTTTTAACGCCATGAGACCTGATCTACTCTGCAGTAAGCTCCTGGACATACAGGTGATGACTCGCTGGTCACCTGGATCAGAGACTACCTCACAGGTCGGTCACGGTATGTGAGGCTGCAGAACATCACCTCAGACACTGAGCAGCACGGGGGCTCCTCAGGGAACAGTCCTCTCGCCGTTTCTGTTCACCCTCTACACCTCGGAGGCTCGGACTTCAGGTACAACTCACAATCCTGCATCTACAGAAGTTCTCAGATGACTCTGCCATTGTGGGCTGCATCACTGGTGACCAGGAAGCTGGATACAGAGGTGTGGTGGACAGAACCACCTGCAACTCAACGTTGGAAAAACTAAAGAGATGCAGGTGGACTACAGGAAGAAGATCACCCCCACCTCTCCCCAACTCTATCAACATCAAGGGTACAAAGGTGAACATTGTGGACTGCTACAAGTAGCTGNTCACTGCCCTTTGAATTGAGAAAGCTCCTCGGATGAAGAGCAAAACGTCTTCCGTTACAAATAAAGTCCAGTTGTTTTTGTATTGAAAGTTTTTTGATAATATCTTGTGCGATTCCTTTTGTATATTTTCATTTACCCTTTATTCATCCAGGTAGTCTCATTGAGCCACGAGAACTCATTTTCAAGAGAGACCTGTTAGGGAACAGATGGGGGTTAAGGGCCTTGCTCAGGGGCCCAGAGTGGGGTGAATGAGGGTGGAGGCAGGTGTGGGTGTTTCACCTTTTTCCACCAACATTTTTGATGTTGTCGGTACTGGGGCTTGAACCGGCGATCTTCCGATCACAGGCCCACTGTCTCTTACCTCTGCACCACCACTCCGCTGTTCCTTTGTACTGAAATTATGGCACAATAATTTCCTGCGGGATCAATAAAGTTCTATCTTATCTTAATTGCCAAAACGCTAAAGCCAAAACCAGCAAAACGGTAGCCAAAAGTCAAAAATGGAAAACACTAGATAAAGGCTTAAATTAGAAAACAGTAGCAACAAGCTAAAACAGACAAAAACAGTAGCCAAAAGACAAAAACAGTGGCCCAAATTGGGAAAACAGTAGCTAATTGCTATGACTAGCAAAATAGCAAAAAGTCCATCTCAGCAAAACAGTGGCTGAATGCCAAAACTGAAAAAAAGGTAACTAAAAGCTAAGATTAGCAAAACAGTAGCTAAAAGCCCAAATAAGCAAAAAAGGTAGCTAAAATCCAAATTGAGAAAAATAACTAAAAGAAGAACAATAGATAAAATGTAAAGCCAGCAAAACAGTAGCTAAAAGCTAAAAAATTAAGCAAATAAAATAGATTGCAAATAGCACAACCCTTTTCAAGGATTTTAAAAGTTCTTACTGTCTAAATAACAAGTTAAATAGTGGAAAAGTTACTAGGAACAAAAGTGGGATAAGCCAAAAAGTCCAGAACGAGCTGAACTATTTGATATAATTAAAACAGTTGAAAGTATGAAGTAGAGTAAAAAAAAATACATAAAAAACTATGAACCGGAAAACATTTCAAGTACCGTAATATCCAGACTATAAGCCTCTACTATTTTCACACACTTTGAAACTACGGCTTATACAATGCTGCAGCTAATTTATGGATTTTTATTAATAAATAAAAAATTACGGGCTAACAAGCTTCCTGCCACCAAAATATTTAGCTTCATCACACCCAGGCACTCATAGCTGCCCAATACCCTCTTTATGGAAAACACACAAAGAAACGCATATGATGCAGCTTTCAAGTTAAAAGTGATCGATCTGGCAGTGGAAGAAGCAAATAGAGCTGCTGCATGTAAGCTAGGTGTTTCCTGGTAGGTTACTGTACTGTACTGTACTGTATTTATTTAATTACTTTAACCAGTCGCGTTACAGGCAATGTTCAGAAAAAAAAAACTTACTCTACGTATTTGTGTGTTACTGGTATGTAATTAAACATTAGTCAAATCTTTCCGTGTAAATATCTCATGGGCACTCGCGGCTTATAGACAAGCACGGCCTATAGACAAGCACGGCCTATATACAGGTACTCTCCGACTTACGAGCGCATCGACATACAAGGTTCCGGACTTACGAGCTCACTAACGAACAGTAAATTTGTAAAGAACATACAAAAAATACAGCAGTTTTATGTGTTTTTAGATGAAAGTGTGTTAGCTAACCGTTTGGAAACAAGTTTCTGAGCATGCTTATGAACTAGTATGAACGTTTGTGTTGAAAAACGAGTGTTCGTAGTAGCGCTAGCATACATTTTCTGACTTACGACCAAAAATCCGGACTTATGAGCAACACGTGTTTCGGGTTCCAACATACGAGATTTCGTGTTACGAACACCTCTTACGAACGGAGCTCGCTCGTAAGTCGGGGATTATCTGTATGTACAAAATTGTACAAACCGGAATCCAAAAAAGTTGGGACACTAAACAAATTGTGGAAAAAAAAAACCTGAATGTAATGATGTGGAGGTGCCAACATCTAATATTTTATTCAGAATAGAACACAAATCACAGATCAAAAGTTTAAACTGAGAGAATGTATCATTTTAGGGAAAAATATGTTTCAAAATTTCATGGCGTCAACAAATCCCCAAAAAGTTGGGACAAGTCCATTTTTACCACTGTGTGGCATCCCCCCTTCTTCTTACAACACTCAACAGACGTCTGGGGACAGAGGAGACCAGTTTCTCAAGTTTAGAAATAGGAATGCTCTCCCATTCATGTCTAATACAGGCCTCTAACTGTTCAATCGTCTTGGGCCTTCTTTGTCGCACCTTCCTCTTTATGATGCACCAAATGTTCTCTATAGGTGAAAGATCTGGACTGCAGGCTGGACATTTCAGTACCGGATCCTTCTCCTACGTAGCCATGATGTTGTGATTGCTGCAGAATGTGGTCTGGCATTATCTTGTTGAAAAATGCAGGGTCTTCCCTGAAAGAGATGACGTCTAGATGGAGCATATGTTGTTCTAGAACCTGAACATAGTTCTCTGCATTAATGGTGCCTTTCCAGACATGCAAGCTGCCCATGCCACAAGCGCTCATGCAACCCCATACCATCAGTGATGCAGGCTTCTGAACGGAGCGTTGATAACAACTTGGGCTATCCTTGTCCTCTCTGGTCTGGATGACATGGCGTCCCAGTGTTCCATAAAGAACTTCAAATCGTGACTCATCTGACACAGAACAGTCTTCCATTTTGCCACACTCCATTTTAAATGACCCCTGGCCCAGTGCAAACGTCTGAGCTTGTGGAGCTTGCTTAGAAATGGCTTCCTCTTTGCACTGTAGAGTTTCAGCTGGCAACGGTGGATTGTGTTCACTGACAATGCTTTCTGGAAGTATTCCTGAGCCCATTCTGTTATTTCCTTGACAGTGGCATTCCTGTTTGAGGTGCAGTGACGTTTAAGGGCCCGGAGATCACGAGCATCCAGTAGAGTTTTACGGCCTTGACCCTTACGCACAGCGATTGTTCCAGATTCTCTGAATCTTTTGATGATGTTATGCACGGTTGATGAT
>JBBPBX010055939.1:0-22931 GCA_038048925.1 Garcialebias charrua
AATGTAGAAAAGCAAAACAGTCAGACGGATGCTGAGCCTTTAAATGACATCAAAGACAGTCACAACAGCTGATGGGAAATCAGGTAAATCCAAAGCTGGGTTTGCTTCACTCTTGAAGTCCTGCTTTTGGTTAGTCCTCTCAAATGCAACAAAAACTTCTTATTTCTCAGTCAGCTCCTCCTATGTCCAAAAGGCAGCGGAGGATGGAGACAGTGGACGTCCGAGCAGATGGAAAGCCATGCAGGGCGTAGAAAAACAGCACATTTGTGTATTTTAATCGCTTCCCTTGCTTACCAGTTGTGTTTAAGTTTAATGGTCTCCCAAAGCCGTCCCAGTCTCCCTCCAGAGAAACGGTGGGCGACAGCACACAGCTGCACTTTCTAGCCAGGTTATCATGTGGGTGACGCAGCCAATGAGAGGCTGTCGCTCTCAGGTTTCAAAATCTAAATATACTAAAGTGATCATTTCGGAAAGGAGCACCTGTCGAGGCTAAACGCATCAGTGAAACAGTCGGGTCTCTAAAACACAATAAGCAGAACGACTTTGTGGTACGGTTAATTGTGAGAGCAGGGCCTGTTTTTGTTTCTGCCTGAAAGATTTTGACCTTGTTGCAGTCAAACATGTGACCCAGTGAGGAATGGGCTAGCTTTAGCTATGATGTGCTGAAAGCGTCTATCGGATGATCCTGTCAAAAATCAGGTCACAAAGTTAAGAGCTAAAAGTACATCAACGTTCCAGCAAATATGATCTACATTACATTTTTTTTTGTTTTCAAAAGGGACTACAGTTGAAAAACTGGAATATTTCAATTTTATACATTCATAAATTTTCAACTTTCTATTAGTACTTTGTACAAAACAACTAACTTTTCTGGCAAGAAATGTACAGACTTTAGATTCAAGACCAGGGCTGTACGTTTTTAATGAAGTAAAGATAAATTAAAGGGTGATTAAATGTTTCTATAAAATGGGAACAAATAATAAAATGCATCATTTATCCATTTAATCATTTTTTTTTAATATTGTTGCAATCTGCCAGTCTAAACTGGAGTTACTGGGAGAGATCATATCTCTCCAGTTTTAGCTTCTCTCCACTGGCTCCGTCAAATCCAGAACTGAATACAAATCTTGACCTACAAAGCCCTCAACAACCTAGCTCCATCTTATATTTGAGATCTTATTGTTCTATATTTTCCTAACAGAGCACTTCACTCTCAGACTGCAGGTTTACTTGTGGTTCCTAGAGTTCCCAGCAGCAGAATGGGAGGAAGATCTTTCAGTTGTCAGGCTCCTCTCTTGTGGAACCAACTTCCAGTTTCTGTCTGTGACACATTGTCCAGTTTGAAGACTGGGATTAAGACTTTCCTTTTTGTTTAGGGTTGTCTTGTTATGCTGCTATAGGCTTAGACTACTGGAGGACAAATTGACTTAATTTCCTTAAATGCATTATTACAAATGACTACCGTAGTTTTCATTTGATATTATTTCTATCTTAACATGGGATTCTTGACCTGCCATTGTGTATCTGTTCCTACCAAACCCAGCTGGTCGAAGCTGACACTTGTCCTGAGCCTGGTTCTGCTAAAGGTTTCTTCCTCATGAGGGAGTTTTTCCTTTCCACTGTCGCCTTCATGCTTGTTCAAGATGAGAGTTCTGTGATGGAGTTCAACTCAAAGCAGTCTGCTCCTCACATAAATAATGTTATTAATTTACCATACTTTGCATGCATGTGACCTGAGACGACTTCTGTTGTGACTTGGCTCTATATAAATAAACTGAATCTAACTGAATGAAATCTAAGAGATCTATAATTATTTTTGAAACATTTTGTATTTGTTGTTTGCTGGGTCACTGCACAAATGATCCGGGCCTCCCTCTGGACTTGCATGGATGTGGCAGTTTCTATTCACAGTTCAAAGACACTGCATGTAGATACTACACTACGTGAAATTGAAGAAAAGTGGGTATAAACACGTCTGTTTCTGTGTATTCCTGCTGTAAGGTTATCATGCCGCTCACCCGTTAGCTAAGAAAGACTGTACCCCCACAAAATAAAAATCTGATTAAAAGTTTTGAAGGTAGGCTTTGGACTTGAATCAGAATTAGAAAGTTTTGTGATTGTAGGCCAGTAGAGGCTCCTGCCTACAACTACCAGAACAGTTTTGGATTTTGTGGTACAATATACTCAATAAATTCACCTTAATATCTTGATCATATGTTGCACAAGTAACCCTTGCTGTAAAATATGTCCTTTTTTTTAACCTTTCATGTGTTTCTAAGCAGTTGTAGAGCTAGACACTTAATTTCAAACGCTTTAGGATTTTATAAATGTTTATAAAATATTTAAAAATAAAACATGTCTCTCTTAAAACTGAAACCCAGCCGCCACTAAAATAAGTTGTGTAGACCTTTACTGCGAGCATGCAAAATGCTAATAGAACAAAATAAAAATGTACAGTACGTTTAAAAAATGACAGCTACCATATGTGTGGNAGTCTACCTGCGATGACTTTCAGAGCTATTTTGTCAACAAAATAGACTCTATCAGGCAGAACATTGTCAGTTCATCCAACACCATCCAGTCTTGTGCGTCTGCAATAACCACAGCTGTTTTTGACCAATTTGACCTGGTTTCACTCCCTCACCTCACCAAGGTGGTTCAGCAGATGAAACCAACTAACTGTTCTCTGGACATCATTCCCTCTAAAATGTTCAAACAGTCCTTTGATGTAATTGGTCCTTGTGTTTTGTCATTTATTAACAGCTGTCTATCTTCAGGTTTTGTGCCATCTGCTTTCAAACATGCTGTGGTCAGGCCTCTTCTCAAAAAACCAGGCCTAGATCCTACAGCTCTCTCTAATTTCAGACCAGTTTCACATCTGTCATTTCTATCAAAGGTCCTAGAAAAGATTGTTTTTATTCAACTTCAATCTTTTCTAGAACTCAACAACCTGTTTGAAAAATTTCAGTCAGGTTTTCGAGCTCGTCACAGTACTGAATCTGCACTGCTCAAAGTACAGAATGACATTCTTCTGTCCCTGGATGCAAAAAACCCTGCTCTGCTGGTGATGTTAGACCTCTCAGCAGCTTTTGACACCGTCGACCATCAGGTACTAATCAACCGCTTGTCTCAGCAGGTTGGCCTCCAGGGAGCTGTGCTTGAGTGGTTCAAATCTTACCTGTCTGGGAGAACTTTTTCTGTCATGATAGGCGATCTGTCCTCCTCTTCATCAACCCCTCTGACCTCTGGCGTACCACAGGGATCTATTCTAGGGCCAGTCCTCTTCTCTCTTTACATGCTGCCATTAGGATCAATCATTGCACGTCATAACCTGTCTTTTCACATGTATGCAGACGATTTACAAATCTATCTGCCAGTCACTCCCAACCCCTCACCCAGTTCAAACACTCTTGTCAACTGCTTAAATGACATTAAGCACTGGCTCTCTCAAAACTTCCTCCACCTAAACACAGATAAAACTGAATGCATTTTATTTAGTGCACCTGGTGACACCAGCAACATCCTTCCCAGTCCCAGTGTTGGTTTTCCCCTCCCCCATTTCAACCCGGTGGTCAGAAATCTTGGAGTGCAGCTTGACTCCAACTTAAAGTTTGATAAACAGATCAGTTCTGTTGTCAAGACCAGCTTCTTTCAGCTCCGACTGCTCTCCAAAGTAAAGTCATTTCTCAGCCGTGGTGATCTGGAGAAGGCCATCCATGCCTTTGTGACCTCCAGACTTGATTATTGTAATGCTTTGTATGTTGGTATTAATCAATCCTCCATCTCCCGTTTACAGCTTGTACAGAACTCTGCCGCGCGCTTTTTGACCAACACACGAAAATATGAACACATCACTCCTGTCCTGTCCTCTCTACACTGGCTCCCGGTTCAGTTCAGGATACAGTTCAAGCTGCTCCTGTTTGTTTTCAAAGCTCTGAATGGACTTGCTCCTCTGTACATCTCAGAACTTTTGAAAGCCCATCAGCCCGGCAGAGATTTACGATCTGCCAGTCAACACCTGCTGGAGGTGCCTCGCTCAAGGTACAAACAATGGGGAGACCGGTCATTTTCTGTTGCCGGCCCTAAAGCCTGGAACAGCCTCCCCCTTGAGCTGCGTGCCACCTCTGATCTGACTCTGTTCAAAACCAGACTGAAGACCCACTTGTTCAAAAAAGCTTTCAGTGTGTAACTTTTATTACTCATTTTTTATTCCCATTGCCTTTTTATTTCCACTTGTTCAAAAAAGCTTTCAGTGTGTAACTTTTATTACTTGTGTTATTTTAGTGTTATTTTAGTATGTAGCATTTTTTTATTTCCATTGCCTTCTTTTATTGCTGTTGTTTCCTATTCTATTTTCATTGATTTATTGTTCCAGTTTATTCATCTTTTTATCCTGTTAAGCACCTTGGTCAATGCAAGGCATTGTAGGAAGGTGCTATACAAATAAAGTTTATTATTATTATTATTATTATTAAAATAAAATTGTTGGTCAAAGTTTACAAGGTGGTGATGGTTGCCAACAATACAGAAATCTTCAAGATACAAACCTGCTGCAGGATGTGTCAGCCTGAGTAAATCATAGCAAATGAGATGGACATACCAACACATTTGGTATTAAACAATTATGACAGTGACAAAAGGAGTATTACCTACTTTATTTAATTATTTATTCTACTAAGCACCTAAAGTGTCTTAAAATATATCATTTCTTTGTAGCACTGCTGCAAAGAAATAAATTGCACATACTTTTGAGATTTGAATCATTTGATCAAAATGATTATCGTACTTGCCGCCGTAAACGTTGCACGTTGCATCAGTCCAAATAAGTCTAATAAAGTGGGAACAAAATAAAAATACGTTGCTTAGCCATGTAAGTCGCATCTATTATCTACTGCAAAGGTGTCTCTCACTTGAACTTTTCCTTAATAAATGCACTTTCACCATCAGATCAGCTGCATTTCAAAAACCGATATGTGGAAGCAGGCGCGAGCAGAGGGATGACTCGCTGTGCATCTCTTCAAAATTTAACAAGATAGCCACCTAAAAACAATTATTTGTTTGCTCAAAATTATAGTAAAGGTGTGTCTCAGTTGAACTTTTACTTAATAAATGCACTTCAATGGTCAAATCAGCTGCATTTCTCCTGGGTTGGATGGTGAAATACAGCTGATTTGATGTTTGCTCCAGGAGTTCTGGAGCGAGACAAAGTTGGTTTTGTATGGCAAGCCAAGTGTCTCATTAATAGCCACTTTTACCTATTTATGAGTCACGTGGCTTGCCATACTAGAAGAGGACCCTCTAGTGGCTGAAAATGGTAGTGTTCAATATTTTCCATGTCAGAATGAATGAAATGGTCAGATCTCAGCCAAAATTTGGGTTATAAATATGGGAAATACATAAATACGTTGCTTCACTGCATAAGTTGTAGACATGCTAATTTGTTTTTAAAAAACTGACTTATACAGCAAAAAATATGGTACTTCTTTAAAGACAAAACCATTTAGGCAATGAGCTAAACACATTTAAAAACTGGATTGAGCAGAATCTATCGGGTTGTTGTTCTCTGTCGTCCGGGGGCAGCTCGGAGTAGAGCCGCAGCTCCTCCGCATCGAAAGGAGTCAGTTGAGGCGGTTCATCTGAACATCCACCTTATTCCTACGCCCCATGATGCCTTGCGCGAATTATGTGAACGACTTCCGCTGAAAGTCAGAACCGGCACTTTTGTTACACGCTAGCAACGCGCTAACCGGTTTTCGTCAGAGGTTTTAGGTCATAAAATATGTGGGAACATAAACTATCACAACTCAAATGTAGAGATATTGTTTTACCGCTACCTACAGCTGTTGAGGGGTGGGAGGACGACTTGAAGAAGTGGCCGAAAATAACGTACACTAGCATGTTTAGCTACTAGCATACTTAGCTACTTTGACAGTTGCTTCAGATGGCGAAGCGATGAGCAATCTGAAAAGCTCTGAAGCTTATTAGTATCTTCACATTAACAAGGTTGGTCCTGTTATGTTAAGAGAGGTGGGACACTTTATTTAAACAAACATAAAGCCCAGTCTAAGCATTAAAAATCCACATCTCCAGGTCCAGCTAACAATGATGTTGCTTTGGACTTTTGAGCTGCAAGATGTTTATCTGGACACCAACTGAGCACCTGGAGCTTGACATTTCTTTTGACAAATACTTTACTGATTCACAAATGAAGCACCTTGAGAACTTTTAATAAAATACAGTAAATGAAAACAAATAATGAAATAGACAGGAAACGATCTTTAAAAACTTGATAATGACAAAAGTGACATTTAGATAGAAACAGTAGTTTAATCCAAAATTAACTGATATAGTGCACACAAAAACCTAACCTTGTAAGAAGGTTAACAGTCAACTATTGTACATAACAAATGAATCATTTTAGCAAATACTTTTCTAATGTAATATAGTTAACATTGCATCCTTTAAAAAACATGTTGAGTTGTGTTACGTTTACAGCAAGTACACCAGTACTGTACATGTTTGAGAAAAATGTTTACATTTAATGTCTTCTCACTTCTCACTTGAAATAAGCTGGCATCCTTTGCGTGTGAATGCTGGAACGATTACATTGACACCATAGCTCTTGCAGCAGGTCCCTCACTGTGAAACCACGATCACCCATCACCTGATCTCCAGCACGCAGATAGTCCAGAAACCCAGAGTTCTGTGTTATATACCTGTCACTGCATTTACCACCATAAGCATCTGAAATAAACATGATTATTCCAGAGGGAGAAACAGCCAATAAATATTTCACAGTGTTATTTGCATGTATGATTCACTTCTGGAGTCCAAGTTTTTAGCTTTCTGCAAAACATGTTGCTTTAATTGTTTCACGGGGCAACCATAGAATAAGGTTGTTGGTTTGTTCTGACATTATGTCAATCCACATTCCAACAGTCATGCTGCATGTGACTGGTGGTGTTGAGCAGCTCCACACTCTCATCAAGCCCATCTGAAAGTAAAAGTACATTATACAAACATTAGGGTTCATTTATGAACACACACACACACACCTATATATATATATATATATATATATATAAACACACACCTATATTATATATATATAGATATATAGATAGATATGTATAAATAAACGCACACACAGCATACATATAGGTGCGTGTGTTTATTTGCCAGTTATGAACGAAAATATTAGTATAATTTAATTACTGACTACATAAAATCATAACACTAAAAGCTGTCTCTTAAATCATACCTGGTGTTCTCGATCATCTGGAGGATACAGAGTCTTTTTTCAGGTGGTTTCTCGTAGCCCAGCCACAAAGAAGGATGCAGGTTTTTGTTTTCGGAGCATGTTCAACACACACTAGTTGCAGCCACAAATTCAGCTTCGTGTGATTATTCATACAGCCACGAACAGCGCAACAGGTACCCGAGCTCCTCAAGACATCTTCGTGACAATATTAGCTCGAAATAACAGAAAACAGAACTTCAACAGAACTTCTACGATGCGCGCAGATTAGCAAGCAAACAACGAGGAGCCAATGCAAAAATTCTACTTCCGGGGTCAAACGGAAGTACGGCACATTATCGCTTCTACAGTGACACCCCCAACGGTGGATAGAGGTTTTTCAGGAACGACCCACTGGTAGAAGGCCCCGATGAAGACCCAGAAGTCTCTGCAGGTACTGTGCATCTTCTCTGGCCTGGGAACACCTCGGTGTTCCGCAGAACAAAGTTGAAAAGTGTCGCTGGGGAGAAGGATGTCTGGGTTTCTCTCCTGGACTTGTTGCCTCAGCGACGGTTGTACTTTAGTTAAACTTACTTGTTACAAAGAAATTAAATCTGATTACCGTAGTATAGGTCGCACCATCCAATTATTGCCAAAGAATTGGAAAAATCCATATTGTATAGGTCGCACCTGAGTATAGGTCGCACCTACGTCAAAATGTGGACCGTGTTTAGCTCTGCTGCAAATGTCTCTTCCACAGGAGCGCACAGCAAGGCTTTTAAGAAGATTAACACTTAAAAACAATTATTGATAAAAATTATAGCAAATATGTGTCTGAGCTGAACTTTTCTTTAATAAATGAATAATTTTAGCAGGATAAACACCTAAAAATATATTTGTTAGCTGACATTATTGTAAGAGTGTGTCTCAGTTTAATTTTTGTTAATAAAGGATTACAAATCAGCTTTTTTTTTAAGCCATATATAGGTCGCACCTGAGTATAGGTCGCAGGCCATGGAAAAATGATAAAGGTGCGACCTATACTCCGAAAAATACGGTATGCCTCAGCACACTTCAGAACATCGTCAAAACAAGTTCTCGTTTCCCATTTTGAAGAAACTGCAGATATCCGTTCACATGTGAACAGTAGAGAATACAAAACTATTTTTTGAACAAGTTCCTACAAGTTTACTTGTTTATTTAGACACAGTTACATGTAAGTGCATTTATGGCCATGCACACTCATATCTGTCTGAGCTACAACCATATGCTGCTTTTGGTTGTACCAAAAATCAGGCTGGAGCTCAGAGATCTGGCTTTTTCAGTCGTGGACCCTAAACTTTGGAACAATCTGCCCCCAACATTAGACAGGCCACTTCACTTCCTGTTGTTAAATCTCTCCTAAAAACACGCCTGTACTGTATTCACCGACAGTGTGATTTGATTTACTCTTTCATTGTTTTTGATGCTTTTAGTACTTCTTGCCATTATTTTTTCTCCTTAATTACAGCCTTGAGAAGCAGGTAATCACCACACTGTGCTGCTTTCATATGGACCTACCTGGTCTCTTCTCTCCCTCAATCCTTCTCCTAACACTATGGCTCGATCCTCTCTACTCCTGCAGCTGCTCCCTGAACAGACTCAAAGATCATGAGCTCAGGCCTGCCCCCTAAAGGACAGAAAACAGATAAGTCACATACAGTATATTGAGCCTTGTGGTTAGATTATTCTTAAATATTTTGAGAGCTGCTTGCAAAAAATATTCATTTAAAACAGAATGAAATTTATCCGGAACAGATAAAAACACTTTATTTCGGTGATTACTCATAGGGACTGAGAGGGAAGAGGGGATGTTAAGAGTTCACCCTCCTTCAAGCATGTTTCAGTCACCACTGACCATCATGACTTCAGCTGCAGGCACCAGGTTTTAGGAGAATACTGGACTGTACACACAGGGGGCATTGAAAACCACCACAGCCAGTCTGGCAATACTGCAAGGCCACGATGGACAAGAACGCACAGCTGTAAAGTAAGTCCATGTACATCACAGGCAGGTCCATGTACCTCTGCGTGTTGCTGAAAGAAACACCGTGCAGAAAATTCTCTTAAATAATTTCAGTGTCTTTGTTGTTCATTGTCCCACTGGAAATATCCTTTTGTTGTTCTGAATTATGTCTTTGTCGTAAAATAAATTATTACAGAAGAATACAACGTCCTGTAAGTGCTTTGCCCACGTCTGCTTCACAGGAAATGATGGAGAGGAGAGGACCATCCGTCATCTGATCTCCCCCGAGTCCTCGTGTGTTGAGGCAGAAGGCAAACAGAAAGGGCGCACTGCTGACCAAAGTCATGGGGGTTATCATCTCACACGCAGCCGTGACATCATCCACTCAAGACCCTGGCACAACCTGGGGGCAAGGAAGACATTGGGAGCATCACTGAGACGTTCAAACATGGAGGGGAAAATAAAACAGGAACACAAACGGACAATATGTACAAATCTGTTCATGTAAACTTAAAAAAAAAAAACTATTAAAGCTACAGTCGTGAACAGAGTCCTTACCCCTCCCCCGTAAGAGCACAACAGGCCTGGATGTGCCATTGGTGGTCTTTGACCGACGTTAGTTGGAGGCTCTGGGAGATCTCGGCCACGGACATGCAACCTTTCACATCCTGTTTGTTGGCGAACACCAACAGTCCTGCTTTCCTTAAATCCTGGGCAGATGGAAGTGAAAATAAAACATAAAAAAAGGTAAAAATAAACCGATTTCAAATTGACAAAAAATATGAAATTTGCTCATCTATATGGGTAATAGACATTATACAATATTTTTAATAGCTTGTGGCTGTTTTGTTACATAATTTATTTGTTACAAAAGACGTTTCGCTTCTCATCCGAGGAGCTTTATCAATTCAATGAAACAGACTGTGTGTGCGTGGAGTTATAACAGTGAGTCACGCACCAACATACCGGGTATGTAAATTTCAATCCTAAGGACAAAACACCAACACACAAACAAAGTGGTGTAGTGTACGCAGTCCAGTGCAGCGAGGACTGCCCAGACCGCTACATTGGAGAAACTAAGCAGCCCATCCACAGAAGAATGTCCCAACACAGGAGAGCAACCTCCTCTGGACAAAACTCAGCTGTTCACCTCCACCTCACGGACAAGGGACACTCTTTGAGGACCAGAATGTGCAAATTTTGGACCGAGAGCACAGATGGTTTGAGAGGGGTGTGAAGGAAGCTGTTTATGTTAAGAGAGAAAAACCTTCTCTTAACAGAGGAGGAGGTCTGAGATTTCAACTTTCTAAGACTTACCCCGGAATTACACCACATGCGTTGCGGCTCCGCCCCGCTCCGGTCCGACCTCCGCAGCAAATACGCACCCATTATAATCAATGACAGAATTTACACTGGCTCCGCACGGCGGCGGCGAGCTGCGGAGAGCGGACGGCAGTCCGTCAAAATTAGAAATTTTTCTATTTCTGCCGGATGACGGAGCTGTGCCGGAGTCAACTTTTGAAGATTACGTCGCACCAACAGGAAAAGGAACGAGCACAACTTCCGTATTTACAAAATAAAATCACCACGGGCGGACTAATCCTAGCTCTATACGGATTTATTTGTACAAAAATGCTGTCAAACTATCATTTATGACTATTCTATGACTAAACTATTATATTTATGACTATGACTACGCCTACAAACGCAATACAAGAAATAAATAAATAAAAACGTATTTTATTCTGAAATGTAAACATCACTTCCTGTTGCTCAAACCATGTAGCTTATTTACGAGAGAAGATCAAGGCAGCAGTCTCTCTACAGTTGTTCTCCTTCTTCCACCGAATGAATTGTTTTGTTCTGACTTCACTTGATTTATCGCGCGATCTCGCACGTGTCTCGGAGCGGCGCATCCAGGTGGACCTGAGCGGAGCGGAGGCAGTGGGCTTTGGACTCGCTCAGCTGCGACCTGCGGACCGGAGCGGGGCGGAGCCGCGTGCAGTGTAAAGCCGGGGTTATAACTCAGTTCTGGGGCTGATTCCCAAATGTTTTACACCAGATGGGAGCAGAGGTGTCTTGTCTGTGAATTAGACTAGCAAAGTTTTTTTGAGAAACCTCTGTTGTTGGTTTGGGAGGGTGTTTTTGTCAATTTACATACAGTTGTGTGTCTTCTGTCAGAGACCTCAAGGGAACTCCCTACTGTTAAGGTGTGATCTGTCAATTTACATGTATGTGTTACCTCAGTTTGAAATTTACATACCCGGTATGTTGGTGCGTGACTCACTGTTATAACTCCACGCGCACACAGTCTGTTTCATTGAATTGATAAAGCTCCTCGGATGAGAAGCGAAACGTCTTCTGTAACAAATAAAGTCCAGTTGATCTTGTATTGAACCTTTTTTGATTTTATCATGTCCTGGACGACTGAGAATCTTCACCAGCATATTACATAATTTACATCACTTTCCTGTATTTAAAGTAAAATATGAGTAGTGTAGGATAAAGGGTCAAACATCAAGGTCATGGCTTCCCTTAGAGAACCGGTAAAACTAATCTGGGTTAATTAACCACCAAGGATTTAGTGCCTTTCCTTTCATTGTGTTAGCCTCATGTTTTTTCATTTATAGCTTGGACAATGTGCAGTTCTGGCAAGACGTATTACAAAATATTGTTTTGGAAAGTTATTCAAAATAAAAGCGAGGCATTTCCTGACCTTTTTACTGTTTGTTACGTCAATGGAACAGAGCTAGTATTTAGGAGTAAATACATAATCAATGACAACAAATAGACATACAAATACAAACACACAATATCCTGATGCATCCGGGTAGAAAAATCTAAAAAAAGTTACATCAGTTCCTCTGGACGGGCTCAAAAAAACCACAACATTTACATTTCATCTTTCATCCAAAATACTTCTTACACACACATAAGTTATAGAAAATACAAGGACTATCATTGAGTATACGGCGCTACACAAGTATTGAAATATAAATCTTTAGGATTGTGTTGTCCAGCAGATAAACTTCACAAAATGTTAAGCCTCGTTACTCGCTATTTAAAGAGAACAAGTTTAAATTTCAGTCATTAAAAAAAATCATAACAAAGGCTAATAATAAGACAAAATTAACCTCAAGTATCTAAACAATAAAAATAATAAAAAATAATTCAGCTTGATTTTCACTTTGAGGACAAATTTTGGAGATCGCACGAAATTGTGTCGCAGTCCGAGACGATAAAGACATCAGATGATGAGTTACAAAGTTTTATTTATAAAATGAAATGTAAAAATGAGAAACAGTTACCGGTAATTATTTTTGGGATTCAATTTTTCTTTGATATGATTATTTTAAATGGACTACTTATATCCTTTCTATCTAGTCACAATACTCCAAGCTCTTTACAACACTCTGTGCCTCATTTACCTCCACACACACACATTCATACATCACTCTACTACATCTCTATGTAGATAATCTGAATGAGTAGAGAATAATCAGAGCTTTATCATGTTCAAACACTGATGGGACACACATCAGAGGCAATGAGGGGTTTAGTGTCTTGCCCAGGGACACTTCAACAGGTGACTGCTGGTGGAATTGAACCCCCAACTCTCCCACTGGAGGACAACTGCTCTAACCGCTCAGCCACAGCTGAGTGGTATTTTAAATTGAGTTTATGTGGAGTACTGAGTCGTCAGAATCTTACTTCCAGTAGACCACATTCATTATGAATAAAAGATTGAATTGAATAAATGAATAATTATTGTTCCAATTTGTAATAATAATAATTTAAATAATCTGGGAGAAACAATGACATCTGCTTTTCTTATGAGGTAGTCGTTGATGCTACTTTTCAACTGAGCAACAATTGAGTTGCAGCTCATAACTGTAGCTCCTGAGCTCCAATCTCTTACTGTAACACACAACACCACATCATGCAAAACTAAATCAACTGGACAACTTCGTTTCACGGTGAAACGTAAATGTGACGCTTGTCTGAATGATGACTGTAACAGTTTGACAAAAATAAGTCAACATACACACACCCACTAAATATCTGTCTTGGTGAACCAGTTCAAAATAAAACCACAGACGTAATAAGCTGTGAACAGCGCAGCATTCTGAACACACTGAAAATATTTTCGTCTGAACGTGATTTAAATATGTTATCTGGTCGTCCTGTAAAAGTCTCATTGCTTTAGATAGAATAGATTAAACGACTGTCATAGAAAACATCAAGTTGAAAACAGTTTAACAATAAAGCACTTCGGTCAAAGGTTAGGTTGTTTAAAAACGGTTATTCAGCATTTCCCCCAATATATCCTTTTATGAAATAAAGCAATTTTAAGGCTGAAATCTGTCAGTCCGGCAAACTTAAAAAAGGGCAATTTTAAGTATTTTGTACAGGACTATTTCTGCTATTGTCTTTTTTAAATATAATTCTTTTGACAAAAAGTTATAAACTTATAAAAAAAAACAAGCTTTAGGAGTTTTATCACTGTAATCACATTCTGACTAGTGAGTGAACTTTCACATTATGAGGGTTGTCATGTTTGATGTGGTTTGTGAATGTTCTGTTAACATGCCCGTACAACTAAAGTTGTAAAAATGTACTTTTGAGAAAGCAGAAGCCAACGAGGAACCTTGATAAAGTGCTGTCTGATGAAGAGTGCAACTTTAAGGAAGACAGATTGATGCACAGAAAATCAATCATCAATCACCTCGTCAATTTTATGAACTAAATCCTTCTATCTGTAACATTTTTTAATAAGAATAACATTATAATAAAACAATCACCATTTTTAACTTTTACTCACTTCATGTGCTAGCATTCTGCAGAGCTCTTCTTTGGTTACAGAGATTCTTTCTCGGTCTGTGCTGTCCACCACCACAATAACAAACTACACAGGAAATGAGAACAGAGAGCACAATTGATGACAAAACTGCAAATGCATTTAGTCAAACCACACACACTTTAACACACAGCAGACCTTTTCACAGAAACAGGAAACTCACAGACAATGGGTTAACTCATTTCCACTGTAGCAGTGTTCCCAACACTGGTCCTTGGGGAACACCATCCTGTATGTCTTAGTTGTTTCTCTGCTCCATCAAACGTGATTCAGTAATTTAACTACTTCATCAAGTTCTGCCAAAACCTGTTAATCAACCATTCCTTCAAATCAGGCGTGTCAAAGCAGGAAAACAATTAAAATGATGCAGAATGGTGTTCCTCAAGGACCACGACTGGGAACCATTGGCATAGTACAGTAAACTGTAAATTGAATATTCTAATTCTGGCTGAATAACTAGAAAATAGACAGTAGCATAAAAATATACACCATATGGTGTCTAAACCGCTTTGTTTTATAGATTTGAGTTATTTTTAAAACAGTAGCAACTCGTTTTAGAATGAATGTTGATTGGATAGTTTAGTTTTCCCTGAGGGAAATTAATTTGTTACTTAAGTATTTTAAATTAATTCTCTTTCTGCCTCAAGTCTAGTTTTGCTCCTCTTGGATTAGCTTTAGCTCCTTAATCCGGTCACAATTAAACAATTTGTCCTTTGGATTTAGTGCATCTTGATTTAATGGCTTCCTTCTGAACTATTATCTTTTATGGTGGAATTTACATAAATTACTGTATTATTAAATTGTCAATATCGCCCCCATGCAGTGAAGTCTTAGCTGTTGGTGGGTTTCTCCATTTGAATTAACTGACTTTCATCCAGTGAAATACAGACCTTTATACGTGCACTCTTTTCTGTTGTTGGAAGAACAACTGTTTCAGTCAAAGAGGCTTGGAACAACGTTCTTATGCAGACGATCACAGCCTTCAACACAACCATCAGACACAACGTGATACAGGTTTCCAAGTTTACGGTAATTATTCACTGCATTGTTTTGCCTGTATATATTTAGATCTTAATCTACCAAAAATAAGCGAAAATAAAGAAATTGGTGTTTTTTTTTGTTTAGTGCACAAATACTGAGGTGCACTTCAACAGCTCTGATTATACTGTTCTTATTTTTATTTTTCTTCGGTGGTCTCTTGTACAAGAAAAGAAAAAAAAACATTTCTTAATTGAAAACGTTATTTTGACTGTAAAATCTTGCTCCATAATCATTATTCTCATCTCCATTATTATTTTTATTGCTACTAAAACAGAAATGTAATTTCCTTTGCCAAGGCCACACCACCACTGAACCTGGTAGAGTTTCTGCTGGTTACAATGGTTGTCCTTTTCATTCATGTCAATTTCTCCCCAAATCAATGTGGAATGTGTCATCTGACCCAATACATATTTTAACTGCGTAATGATTCATGTCAGATGCTTTCAAGTCCAGGAGAGTAGGACCAACAGTCTCTTAATGCTTTTTTTTTAGACTACTGTACTGAAGTTTTAGGTGGCATTTCTGAATCTTTTTTTATTTTTTTATTGCAGTGCTTAAAAACTAATTCTTTGACTGGATGTTAAAAAAATGAAGCAGATCTGAAGTGCCTGGATTAAGGTTGGTCGTCTTATTTTATAGACACTATGCACAGTAGAGGGATCAATATCCAAATCCATTACATAAATTAAAATATATATATATATTTTCCAAATATTCTTTTCATGCATTTGTTAGATGGACATCCTTTGAACAGTTTTTATTGATACTGTTTTTGTACTGAAGCAAAACTCTAATCAGCAGTTTGAAATAACATTAAAGCTTTTTGATGGCATTTGATACAGATTTGACAAAAGCATTTTAAATTAGCCTCAAGATAAAGTTAAAGCCAGAAGGATAATCACCTCTGTGTTTGTGTAGTATGTATTCCATGATGACCTAAGGGACTCCTGGCCCCCGATGTCCCACATCAGGAAGTGGGTATTGTTCACAACAATCTCCTCCACATTACTTCCAATGGTAGGAGAGGTATGCACCACCTCGTTCATTGAACTGCAACATACCACAAGAATCACTTTAGATCATGAGTCACACAAAAAAGCTTTTAGGCTTTAAATTACATAAAAAGCTCTGCACTTATATACTGAACAAAAACTTAAAAGCAACACTTTGGTTTTTGCTCCCATTTTACATGAGCTGAAGTCAAAGATCTAAGACTTTATTTGCACACAACAGGATGTTTTCTCTCAGATACTGTTCACAAGTTTGTGCAAATCTGTGTTAGTGAGAACTTCTTTGCAGAGATGATCCATCCACCTCACAGGCGCGACACATCAAGATACTGATTAGACAGCAGGATTATTGCACAGGTGTGCTTTAGGCTGACCACAATAAAAGGCCACTCGAAAATGTTAAGTTTGATCAAACAGCACAATGCCACAAACGTCACAAGTTTTGAGGGAGCGTAATGAACGCTGTGTTTCTCCTACCATCATCCAAGGAGGCCACCCCGACCCATCAACAGAACAAAGTGCCCCCACCTACCAAATTCCACCCCCCATCCTCACGGCAGACAGCTCCGCTGCTTCCATACAGGGAGCTGTGTTTCTCCTACCATCATCCAAGGAGGCCACCCCGACCATCAACAGAACAAAGTGCCCCCCCCCACCACCTCCCAATTGTCAATTGCTGCCAGCACAGGTTATATTAACACTACTAGTACTCCGCTATATTTTTGTTACAGTATGTATAAACACAGCAACTGGAAATACTTGATACTTACAACTGGTAAAGTATTGTAGTCTTCCCTGCATTATCCAGGCCTACAATAATAACTTTGTGCTCTGAAAAACAACATAAAAAAAAACAATTATAGAGAGACCATAAGAATTACAAGTCCTTTATTGTCATTGTACACAAGTACAATGAGATTGACAGCCACTCCTTTTTCAGGGCAAACATGCTTAAATAGGCACACCTAAAAAATATATAACGCAATATAGATACAGTATAGCAATATGAAAGCAAAAAAATAAAAGTTATTTCACAATTATATAAATTTGAATACAGGTAGTCCTCGACTTACGACGGCCTCGAGTTACGACGTTTCGGGGTTACGTCACGCATCTCCATAAAATAAAATAAAAATATTTTGAATTTTTTTATTTTGAAGCCGATTTACGCAGTTTCCCGTTTTGCTAGCTGTGGAGGCTACGGCTGCCCTGTACCGTATTTTCTGGTGTATAGGTCGCACCGGTGTATAGGTCGCATTGTCCAATTATCACCAATAGATTGGAAAAATCCCTAGATAGGTTGCACCGGTGTATAGGTCGCACCTACGTTTAGCTCTGCTGCAAATGTCTGCCACAGGAGCGCACAGCAAGGCTTTTAAGAAGATTAACACTTAAAAACAATTATTTGTTTGATAAAAATTATAGCAAATATGTGTCTGAGCTGAACTTTTCCTTAATAAATGAACGTAATTGTGAAATGAGCTGGATTTAAAAATTTGTTTCGCCGAAAGTGATAACAAGCCATATATAGGTCGCACCGGTGTATAGGTCGCAGGCCTTGAAAAAAACATAAAAAGGTGCGACCTATACATTGGAAAATACGGTACTCTCTAAAAAAGCTAAGTCTGGTCCTCTGGACATTCAAAAAACAAAACAAAACTTGTTGGAGCAAGCTGGACTGGCAGAAACAGGCAGCCGCTGTGGAAAAGTAGCTGTTTTAGGGACGGCGGTTTTACAACGTAAACGAATGCAGAATCCGGAGGAGGGACAGAGGAACTGCTTCACCACAGCATACCAGTAGAAAATTAACTCTTTTTTCCCCTTCATTATGGCTCTCAAATGTATGTGTTTTTTGATAATTATGTAGGGTACGGTGTTAGGATAGGCGTAGTGCTTGGTAAAATACAGTACTGTACGTATAAGGTGCAGTTTGGATGTATGTTTAGAGTTATGTCGAAATTCGAGTTACGACGCCACGTAGAAATGGAACTCCGTCGTAAGTCGGGGACTACCAGTATTGCACATTATGGATATTAGTGAGGTAATTAAGAGTATGAGATGTCAGTAGGCTTGCACAGTAGAAGTCCAGGGGTTTAGGAGGTTACATTGTTAAATCAGTGCATCATGGTTTAAATGTTGATGCAATCCATTTATTAAAAAGTATTTTTTGATATGCACTGGCCTTTTGTATTCAGCTCACATTTTGGGTAACAAATTGAAAAGCTTTGCACAATTACAACCACTGGGACACTTTGACGCAGCAGACCGTTACAGTACACATTTGTCAAGTGTACATCGGGATGGCTGCTACGTCGCGGGGGCTATAATGAAAATATAAACAAGATTTGACAAGGAGGATTGGTTGCCTGATTTTTGAACAAATGCCAGATCTTTTTGTTGTTGTTGTTGTATTAGACAACACACCATGAGGGATTAAAAGAGGTGGTTGTGTTTCTACATTTTGTTAAATAAAGACCCAGCATTAGGCATCAACAAATTTAAAAACCATTCCCACATCTTAAACTTCATTAACATGTTTCAAGTCATGTGACGAGTACAAAGACTTGTTTGTTTTATTAGTGATGGTCAAATGGGTAATTTGGAGAAACTGGAGCATGACAGAATGAGATAAAATCCACATTCTACCAATCTAACATGTTTGGAAATTAAGCTTATCAGATTCATCTGTTAGGGTTGAAAGCAAAGCATGCACACCCAACAGACAACCTCATGCAAAGTAAAGATTTACCAGTAGATAATGTCCTGTTTTAAAAGGCATTAGCTCCAACTTTCTTTTAGGATGCTACAATTTAAATGTTCTACAGAAGCTTTCGGAATCGTAAATCTATTTAAAAAGATGTCCACCCACATTGTTATATGGTTGTGATGGGATGTCACACAGCAGTAAAACAATCGGATGCTACCAGGATGCAGAAACATGCATTTAGAGAAATATTAATTTCAAAATCTGCCTTTTACTGAACTGCATCAGAAAACATTTTGATTCTTCTTTGGATAAGAGGCTTTCAAATGATGGGTCCTGCCGACTACAAAATAAAATGTTCTCAGCGAAATGCTGCCGCTGACTGAAACTACGATAAGTAAAAGGCAACAAGTCTACCCGAGACAAACCAAACCAGGAGGAAAAAAAGACTGGGTAAATAATCGTTCTTCACCACCAAAGCCTGGTCAGGCTCCTTTAGAGACCGTTTACAGACTAGGCTTTCATAAACATAAAGAAACATAATCCACACGTTTATTTTACTCATATTAAAAGTCGGAGTTAAACGACTACATACGACATACAAAAGTCGACTTTAACATGATAAAAGTCTACCGTAGTTAACTTTGACTAGTCGATGACGTCAAAGGAACTAAAGACGCTATATCATATTTGCAAAAATATATATATTAGGGGAAAAAAAGTCATTTATTTTTTACACACAAAAAAAAAGAACAAAATGTTGGGCATATATTCATGCTCCTACCATTTATCATACTGCAAATAAGTAAAAGGAAAAGCAAAACTATTATCAAGCTGCAAAAATGCTAATGTTTTTAGTTTTGTTTTATTTAATCCACCACGTGGACTGGGTGGAAAAGGGTTGGGAACAGCGGCGGGAGGAGGGGTGTGACTAGTCGACGTGAAATACAAAAACTCGCGAGATGACACAGAATCAACTAGTCAGTTAATTTATTCAACCCCTAATTAAAAATTAATGTGTCCTTAAATAAAAAATGTGCAAGCAAAATCTACAAATGTTTACCAACTAACATGCAGCTGTTTGCACAGAAACAGCCGAAGTGACTGAAAATGTGTAAATAAATAATGGTGATTTTCATGGATAAGCCTTTGAAGATCAAGACGTTTGACTATTTTAATGCATTCATACAAATATATACTCAGATTTGTTGAGTTAAATATGTTGACAAAAGTACTTTGAGTATACCTGCATGGATTTCAATATATCTATACAGTAAATGCTTTCAAAAGGCATCATTTAATATACCGTAGTTCAAGATAAGATTTTTTTAATGTTTGATTTTATATTTTGCAAAGAGTACCTTAAAAAAATAATGTTTGGTTAGAAAAATCCTCCCAAATAATAGATTCAATTTACATTTCTTGTATATATATATATCTAACCAAACATTATTTTTTTAGAGTATATATTAAGTATATATTTTATATAAGTATAAAATATATAACTTTATTAGGCTGGGAAGTAGTCTTCCCAGCCTAATAAAGTTATACAAAACCTTTGGTTTTTCCAACTCTGATGATAATTAGCAAACATCTTTAGAAACATCTGGATAAAGTACAGTTAGTATTTGTAAATCACCACCGCTCCAAGGTGTTGCAAAAAAAAAAAAAATAATCATCAGCGTATGTGTCTGAAATTATAGAAAAACTGCAGTTACTTTAAAACATGTATGTAATGGGAGCTTTAAAAAAAGATGCACATGCGTTTTCGAATAGCTTAATAGTTTATGCCTGTTTGTGCGATTTACTGAAATTGCAGGATGTGCAACATTAGGCACAGTAAACTAACTTCGTCAAGTCACAACTGATATTTTTCTTTGTGATTGTTACAACAAGAAAATTGAGTTTCTTCTCATGAATCAATGATTACTCAGATCTTGGGAATCTTGGATCGAGTGAGACTTGGTTTCAATTTAATTTACAACACAGCGTTTATAGATGCTTTTATGAGATGCAGGCTGGTAAAGTAATAAAAGGACCAGTGGACAGGAGGGGTTTTGTCAGTCTTCAGTTTTTGACAACCTTAGCCTAACCTCATATTATTCACTTAAAGGGTGGGTGACATGATTTTTGAACTTTGCATAAATTGGCACAACATATATATATTTTATCATTCAACTATGTTCGTTGTTGCAAACAAAATTATAATTGAATGAAAATTCGTTTCAAAGTGAGTTTAAAATTTGCGCCGTGTTTCTTCACGGGACATCCGGGTACTTCCGTTTGCTACTTTTGTGATGTCATCGTAGGAATGTCAGTGCGGCTGCGTATAGAACGCAGATTCATTTTCTGCACGTTCGCCTATTTTTTTTTTTTGTATAACTTGAAAAATCCCATTACGTTGGGTCAAATTTGGGTGTTCTAATATCATCCGTGAACAAGTGAGCCTTTTCACTTTCCCGAAAGATGAAATACTTCGTCAACACTGGACCAAACAAACAAAGCTGTCCCCCTCGGAGCCCCCTCGCTCCACCAGAATGGTTAGGCAGAACCTGCTGTTTCTTGTTGGTGAAGATTCTCAGTCGTCCAGGACATGATAAAATCAAAAAAGGCGTTTCTTGTTCAACCCCCTGAACTAACTTCGGCTTCCCAAACTGAAGACAAATCGCTCAAATCTAAACTCAGATTGAAAAATTTGTTGGTTTCTATATTGTGCGCTATTGTTATGTAAAAGGGGTGTTCTAGGAGACATTCCTACGATGACGTCACAAAAGTTGCAAGCGGAAGTACCCGGATGTCCCGTGAAGAAACACGGCAAGAATTTTAAACTCACTTTGAAACGAATTTTCATTAAATTATCATTTTGTTTGCAACAACGAACATAGTTGAATGATAAAAGATATACTGTACCGGTATATGTTGTGCCAATTTATGCAAAGTTCAGAAATCATGTCACCCACCCTTTAAAGGGGACCACACATGCAAAATTCACTTTTTAATGTTTTTTTACTAAACTTTGGGTATTTACTTCATAAAAAAACAGTCCTTGTGCCAAAAAAATGCACCCAGTGGTTTATTTACTCTAAGTAGATTTATTTGTCTGTGATTAAAAACGCTCCGTTTCACACTTCCTGCGGTTTGTGATGTCACAAACCGTAGCCAATCACCTCAAACCTGAGTCCAGCCCCTCACCTAGCAACCCCTGGTGATGCTCCACCCACTTGAGTATAAAAGATGTCACGGTTGCCTAGCGGTTTAGGAGCTGACCTGGCGGTCATTTATTCATTTATTTAGCCCATGGGGGGCTAGGGGTTTGCCCTGCTCCAGCCATGCAGCACATCTCGAGTAAAACCAGAATGTTTTATTACCTTGTTTGAATGAACTCTGTCTCGTTAAAACTGTGCACACACACTCTAGCGGTTTGGACTTGTTTCTTATATGATGAAGGACTACTGTTGCACAACTGTCAGTTTGGTTGAGCGGTTACGACACTTGACCGCCACGCAGGAGAGCGGAGATCGCGTCCCGTCAATGGCATCTTTTTTTTTCCCCCCTTTTTTTTAAAGCCTTTTGTTTCGGAGAAATCGGGGTGAGACTAGACATATACATCGACATAATAATACTTTATAATTGTTATTTTTACGTTTTAGTTCAATTTTTAGTGTAATATCGCTCCCAACGCGAAGCCGGCAGAAAACTGTGCACACACACACTCTCTTCGCGTAATGAGTAATAAAAAAGAGCCATCAAGCACCACTGATCGATATATTTTCAGATTAGCAACTTATTTATTTTAAGAATACCTTTCACTTCATCAAAATCTAATCAAAACTTCAGCGTTCTAAATGTAGGTGGTTGTGATTATTTCTTATACAATGAAAGTCCGTCTTTGCACAACTGCACGGTTGGCCCAGAGGTAATGAACTGGACTCGTCATCCGAAGGACACAGGTTCGCGTCACGGTCGCGGATTTCCTTTTTTTTTTTTAAGCCTTTTGTTTTGCAGACCGCCGGCGAAGACACCATCTGCGTGCGGGAGTTGTTGGGACTGGAGCTACTGACTTTTGACGTCCGGGG
>JBBPBX010055940.1:0-14289 GCA_038048925.1 Garcialebias charrua
TACACACCAGTATATACACGTATAGCGTTCCTACTTCATGGTTTTTCACCCATCACGCGGGGGGTGGGGGGTGGAACGTAACCCCCGCGATAATCAAGGGACTACTGTAATTACAGTTAGTGTTCCTTTTATCAGTTACAGTATAATCTTGCCTGTCTGTCCCAGGTTCTTCAGAAGATCTCCGTCTATCACGATTACAGTTTGTGTTACTGTTTTCAGTGGAAAACGGGCTCCATTGAGACATTTATTTTGTTGTTTTACACTTCTTTTTTTTTTTTAGGTCAAATGTCTTATTTTCCGACTCAATAAAAATATTTTAATATGTTTCAGTTCAGTTAATTACTGCTGAATAATTCCTGGTCGATGAGCAGTGCCTGAGGGGCAGATAAACAAGAAATGAGAGGAACATAAACGAGTGAGCGGTCCTGCAGCAGGACCGTCGTCGTTCTCACTCCAGTTGCAGAGCGAGCTGAGAGTAAGCACCGCTGCTAACAGGAGCTTCACCTCAGCCCACAGGAAGGAGAAAAGATATCAGGTTTCTCACTCGAGTTAACGTATCAGCTGAAAGTGGCCCGTAGCTCGGACAAAGTTGTTACATTTTGGCTCCTTCTGGTAACGGAGTTCGACGCCACAGAACGACCACGGCTGAAACACCCAGGTTGTAAGTCTGGAGCTTGTGTGAAGTCATGTCAGGTTCATGAATGTAACCCAGTCCACATCTGTGTTCAAACAGCTAAACACAGCTAAAGGCCTCCTAGTCCACCTCTGAACATGTTTTCAATATGAACGGAGCGTGCTAACTCCTGGGTTTTGGCTCTTGAGCTCCGTGTATGAGGCTGCTTACCTGGCTGCGCTGTGGCCGGGGCCCCTCCCACTTTCTTAGCCCAGGGGTTAGTGTCTCGAGCAGGCAGAGCAGGGGGCAGGACTGGGGGGTTAGCAGCAGCGACAGAGAAGGCAGGCATTGAGCCATTCACTAAAGCAGATAGTACAAGCGTACACGTCAGAAGAGTTCACCTCATGCCAGGTGCCATGCAGGTGACGGCATCCATGAAATGCACTCTGTTAATGGAGCGTGCACAGATGTTCCGACAGCTGAGGAGTTACCTGGTGCCACAGGAGACTGTGGAGACGAGGCTGGTTTGGGCATTGGAGCAGAAGAGAAGGGGTCTTCAGCGGGCCCACTGAAGGCGCTGGTGATCTGAGTGCACAGTGAACTGATGCTGTCGCCTTCTCCTTCCACCTCAGCGACTGCACGAGAAACATTCAGACATTCAGTTAGCCTCTGTGTGTGTGTGAAAGATCCACAATCCTTTGGAGCGTGCACGGTTTGACATGGTTCTGAGATGGCAGAGGCTCATGAGCACCTACACAGACCAGTCATCGGTTTCCAGTCCTGCTGGGTCAGAACAGACCAGTTGGACCTGATCATCAAAACCAGTGGAAGCCCCAAGAATATTAGTGGGACGGACGGTTTTCTGCATCACTGACAATATAAATGTTTACTAAATACATAACATTTCTGTAGAAAAAAACAGATATAAGTTGTTGGATATTATTGTCTTTTTTTGTTGTGTCTATAAAGTTTTGCGTTTTTTTCTCTCTCCCACGAGTCAAAGTTGTGTCTCGTGAAAAACAGTCTGGTCCAATACATCAGAGAAACCGACGCCTCACCTCCAGCTGACAGGTGCACAGCTGTCTGAAGAGGATTTATAATTTCACTTGAAGTAATATTTGTGAATACTCCAGACTAAGTTAAATGAGACTAACCAGAATTTAAAAAAGAATAATTGTATAGAACCCTTTTAAGTCAACCACCAACTTGACTTGTGAAAATTCGACTAAAACCAAGGCATCACTTTTGGCTTCTTGTTCTTCCCAAAATGTAGGACTGGAACTTTGATTTAGTAAGTAAGTCAACTTTATATAGCACCTTTTACAGGTGAGAAACCAAAGTGCTTTACAGAATAAAAGTCATAAAAACACAAGATCTTCTTCTTCTTCTTCTTCTTTCGGCTTTTCCCTCTTCAGGGGTCGCCACATCGAGTCCTCAGGACAGATTTTTCTTGTTAAACCGTTTCATCTTTTCTCCAAAAGACTGAGGAGCTGCAACAAACTTCTAAAAGCAACACCTTCTCCCAGTGGATCAGATCGAGACAAAACATTTATTTTTACGTGTCTCCAGCTCACGTTCTGTGAAGTTCCTCTCTGTCCTGCATGTAGACCTGCTTTTTGACGGTGCAGAGAGCAGATTCCTCAGGTGCAGGGCAGATTTAAATCTATTTGCATATTTAAATGCAGGCACGTTGATTGGGATGATCACAGAAAGTGTGGTGGATTCATGTGCACGCACGGTTTCAAACATCTGGATTTATTTGTACATACATTAGTGATACACAGCAACGCGGTTTTCTTGATTTAAGCGTATGCCGTGTATAGGAAATCCAGGCAGGTTTTTGTACACGAGGCCCCGGGTGTTTCTGATGTGTGCTGACCATGTAAACAGGTATGAAGACTGCATCATGAAACACCAGCAGAAGCTCGTGTTTTGTTCAGCGTATGAGATTAAAGCATCTGAAGCTCTCGACCTTGACTTCTCTAAATGGTTTTCAGAATCTGTTGGAATCCTGGCAAAAATCAATGCAGATTTGTTCCTGTCTTTGATTTTATACATCTACCTTATAATGTTTTGCTAGTTTTTTGATACTTTGTTAAAAAAAAAAATTGTTTTTTCTCTCTTTTGTTTTCTATTGTTTATTGTTTGTTTGTTTATTGTTTAAGGAAATTCTACCACTGCTGTTCATTGTTCTTTAGTTTTAGCAGGTCGCTTTCGTAAATGAGCCCATGAGGTTCAAAAGATTTACCTGACTAAATAAAGGTTGAATGAAAAAAAAAAAAAGCACCACATTCCTGCTGCAGAAACCTCCTGGTTGTATCTGTCACGTGCTCCAACGGTCCATCAGAACCAGTGAGCACACTCTACATGCACAAGTTGTAATAAACTTTTTTATGTTGCATTTATCCCGTGTGAAGTGGGCTTTAGAAAATACTAAATTAATAAATAAAATATTTATATACATCTTCTAGCACAGTCAAAAGATGCTCTGTGTTCTAATAAACATATAACATACCAGATTGGACAAATTTCTTGATAAAAATGATATCTTAAATAATAGTCAATATGGTTTTAGATCTAATAATTCAACATCCTTGGCACAAATGGAGTTGATGGAACATGTTACTACAGCGGTAGATAATAAACAATATTGCATAAGTTTATTTGTGGATTTAAAAAAGGCTTTTGACACCATTGACCACACTATTTTACCAGAAAAACTGGAACAATACGGTATTAGAGGTCCAGCTCTACAATGGATATCAAGTTATTTGACAGGAAGAAAACAGTTTGTACAGATTGATGATGTTAGATCTCATCTGTGTAGTATTTCATGTGGAGTTCCTCAAGGTTCAGTACTTGGACCCAAGTTGTTTATTTTATATGTAAATGATTTAATCAAGGTGTCTGATATCCTCAATTGTGTTTTGTTTGCCGATGACACCACCTTCTTTTGTTCGGGTGGAAACTTAAATCAGATGTTTGAATGAATGAAGAGGGAGTTTGCTAAAATACAAACTTGGTTTAAATTAAATAAGTTATCTTTGAACGTTGTAAAAACTAATTATATGACAGGTCCCTCTTGTAAATGAGTCCCCGTGACTCAACGAGGCTAGCCTGTATAAATAAAGGTTGAATGAATGAATGAATGAATATGATATTTAGTAAAAAAAAATAATAATTCACTGTGGATTTTCCCTTCAAAATTGATGGTGTTGAGATAAGCAGAGTGAATGAAGTAAGGTTCTTGGGAGTAATTACCGGTATTGATGATAAACTGTCATGGAAGCAACATATTAACTTTGTAAGAACTAAAATATCTAAGTTCATGGCAGTACTGTATAAAGTAAGGGACTTGCTGAATGTTAAAGCTTTGTGTTTGCTGTACAATACAATTATTGTGCCGCATTTAATTTACTGTGTTGGTGTTTGGGGCACTGCTTGTAAAACTGTAACCCAGTCTATTTTTATTTTACAAAAAAGAGCTGTAAGAATTGTCTCAAGAAAACATTATTATCATCCTTCAAGTATTTTGTTTTATCAAATGAAATTACTTAAGTTTTATGATTTGGTGGATTACAATATTCAATTAATTATGTACAAGGCTCATAATAATATACTACCACCGCACATTCAAGCGTATTTTATAAAAAGGAACAGTTGTTATAATTTAAAGGGAATGGATATTTTTGTAAAACTGAAGTATCGAACCAGTTTATGGGGTAGGTCTACTTCAATGCAGGGAATAAGTTTATGGAATGGTTTGGAATATGATATTAAAAAAGAGAAATCATTATTTTTATCTAATAAAAAGATCAAGAATATTTTGTTGACAAGATATATATAAGTTAGTTAATATCTATTAACTATAATGAATAATTGTGACAATTTATATGTTTTAGTTGTGATTATTGCTTGAATTGATTGTTTAAATTGATTTTGTTGAGAAGGGGCAGAAATGATAAGATTTCATTCTTCTTCTGCTGCCTTTCATTTTATATGTATTTTATTTATTTGTATCTGACATTGTATTTTTTTTTTATTGAAATGAATAAACGTTTAAAACAAAAACAAAAAACATACTTAAGAAGTCCAATTTAAAGTACTTCATGTATTTTTGTACGCAGTACTGTGCTCACCAGTATTTCTCATGGGGAAGTCAGACTTGCGCTGCATGGTGGACGGCAGCTCGTTCATGCGCAGAGAAAGTTGCCGTTTGAAGGGAGACGTGTTGTGGCTGAGGCCCGGGAAGCCCCTGAAGGAGCCCTGCCGGGCCAGAGCCTCCACGGGGGCGTGTCTGCGGGGAATCACCTGAGGGCCCAGCGTGGACGCAGAGAGGGGTGGGGAGGACGAGGGGGAGCCGCCCGCAGGAGAGACTGAGGAGCTCACCACGTTGTTGGCGGAGATAACAGCAACCTTTACATCTGTCTCTACAGATGTCAGAGGAGAGAGGTCACAACAAGGTCAAACAACGGCGAGGAACTAAAAACAACGTTAACACCTGAAGATTATTTTAAAAAAAAAAAGGGATTATTTCTACACAACCTAAATGAAATATTTCAAATGTACAACTACTGACTCAAAGAATTTATCCAGAAAACAAAAACATATGAACTACAGAAATACAGATTATCAGCTGTAATTAACTCTTTAACTAGTCCAGATGTTTAAAAGGCTACAGATTATCATATTTATTCACCTCTTTAAAAGTCTACAGATTATCACATTTATTCCTCTCTTTAGCTAGTCCAGATGTTTAAATGTCTACAGATTATCACATTTATTCCTCTCTTTAGCTAGTCCAGATGTTTAAAAGGCTACAGATTATCAGATTTATTAATCTCTTAGACTAGTCCAGATGTTTAAAAGGCTACAGATTATCAGATTTATTCATCTCTTTAAAAGTCTACAGATTATCACATTTATTCCTCTCTTTAGCTAGTCCAGATGTTTAAAAGGCTACAGATTATCAGCTGTAATTAACTCTTTAACTAGTCCAGATGTTTAAAAGGCTACAGATTATCACATTTATTAATCTCTTAGACTAGTCCAGATGTTTAAAAAGCTACAGATTATCACATTTATTCACCTCTTTAAAAGTCTACAGATTATCACATTTATTCCTCTCTGTAGCTAGTCCAGATGTTTAAAAGGCTACAGATTATCAGATTTATTAATCTCTTAGACTAGTCCAGATGTTTAAATGTCTACAGATTATCACATTTATTCCTCTCTTTAGCTAGTCCAGATGTTTAAAAGGCTACAGATTATCAGATTTATTCATCTCTTTAACTAGTCCAGATGTTTAAAAGGCTACAGAACACCAGCTGTAACCATCTCTTTAACTAGTCCAGATGTTTAAAAGGCTACAGATTACCAGATGTAATCATCTCTTTAACTAGTCCACCATAAATAAAACTATTATTATTATTATTAATAAATACAGACCCTTTTTGGTATCCTGAAGCTGTCTCATGACTTCCTCTCTCTCCGCTGCCTCGGTTGCCGTGGTAACACGAAAGGAGCCCTCGCGAGTGAAAGTGGTTCTGTTGGCATCAAAGGTTGCCGTGACGCCACACTCCTTTTCCCGTTTCTGTTTTCTTTCCAGACACGCAGCAAACGCACAGCCCACAGCGTGACTTAGTCTCTCGCCCTGAACAGACACAAAGTATTCACAGCCCATAATTAAAAGGATATAATCTGATCATTTCAACTCTGAGCAAAGTGAATAAAACCCCTAAACATACGTTTACCTTATTAAAGTACCAACACATTAAATGACAACTAGGATGTCAGTTTAACAGTTCAGTTGAAAGTTAAAAAAAAGGAGGACAATGTCTTCCACGGAGTTCTTACGGAGTCTTTGCCGGCCATGAAACAGTGACAGATCCAGCGCCGTGTGGTGCCGTCTCTGCAGATGTAGGAGAACGCCTTCTCAAAGTTCCTGTCTGGTGCACAGAATGAAACCTTCTCTATCGTCTGATCCAGAAGCAGGTCCTGCAGAAAGACGTCCCCGTCATCGTTAGCTCAAGTGAAGTCATCGTGAAGCACGACTTCAGGGATTTAATCTCAATCAGAGAGCTCAGATGTTTGTGGTTTTTTTAAATATTGCATTCAATAAACACAACTGTTCCTGCAAAGCCTAAAATTTTTTTGAAAACTATTTTACTTACAGTAGTAAGGATTAAAATGCTGCTGTAATGTCAGTTACATCACTGCCCTCTAGTGGTCATCAGGGGAAAACAGACCCAATTTAAATTCAATATACAGTAAATGCATTTTTATTTAATAATAATAATAATAATAATAATGTATTTTCCTGTCATCTGCGTATGTTTCCCATACACAGACGAAATTCGTCTCTGCATTTAACCCAACCACCTACCAGGTGGTGCAGTGAGCAGCCCGAAAGCGCCCGGGGAGCTGGAGAAATAGGTGTGCACTCATAGACACCCCAGGGTGGGTAGTGGCCGGGGCGCGAACCCGCGTCCTTCGGGTCCCAAGTCAAAAGCCCTGCCACTAGACCATCTTGGCTCCTTTCTACAACAGATCGTAAAATAATGGATTTCTTTGATCTGTTTTTTAGCTCCTTCTCCATTCTTTAGATTTTTATATTAGCTCAGTTGGTGGTGATTCTTTTCTACATTGAAGGGACGCTGTAAACATCTCCGTCAACAAGCTGCAAATTACCCAAAAAGTTGCATTTGTGACTGAACGTTGTTCTCAAACCCAGTTTCTCATCTCGTCTGAAAAAACTCAAGCTCAGATGTAAAGAGTCAAAACACATTCGTGTTGGGCATTAGTAAATAATACAAAAAACTGATTCTCTGCATGATGACGGCCTGATCGGTTGCTTTGGACCCAAATATGGCCGACTCCTGTTGGCTCGACACCACCAGTGGACGCTGCAGACTGCAGCAGCTTGGTGGTCAACAGGTACAGTAAGAGTAAAAAGTAAAGCGCACAATAGCGTTGTGCACAAGTACAGTTTTAGAAATAATTTTAAAAAGAATAATTGTATAGAACCCTTTTAAGTCAACCACCAACTCGACTTGTGGTGAAAATTCGACTAAAACCAAGGCATCACTTTTGGCTTCTTGTTCTTCCCAAAATATAGGACTGGAACTTTGATTTAGTAAGTAAGTAAACTATATATAGCACCTTTTACAGGTCAGAAACCAAAGTGCTTTACAGAATAAAAGTCATAAAAACACAAGATATTCTTCTTCTTCTTGTTTCGGGTTTTCCCTCTTCAGGGGTCACCACAGCGAGTCATCCTCCTCCACCTCACTCTGTCCTCTGCATCCTCTGTCCTCACTCCAACTACAGGTACCTTCATGTCCTCTCTAACTGCATCCATATATCTCCTCTTTGGCCTTCCTCTGTGTCTTTTTCGTGGCAGCTGCATTTCTAACATCCTTCTACCAATATACCCACTGTCCCTCCTCTGGACATGTCCATACCATCTCAGTCTGGCCTCCCTAACTTTATCTTCCAGTTGCTCAACCTGTGCTGTTGTGTTAGAGAGAGTAAATAACATGAAATTTGACATTAAATATAATCCAAGTTGAAGTGCTACATCATAAAAACACAAGATAAAAGATAAAAACACAAGTGATAAAAGATATAACAACATGTGTATGACATAAGACAATATAAAACTAATTAAAAGCCAATCTAAACAAATTTATCGCTGATATTGGGAGGGGAAGGCGACTGCAGATAACTGATATATTGACTCAAATTTTTGGAGCTTTGTCCACCCCCAAGAGTCAAAGTAAACAGCAAGTGGAGCAGGGCTCGTTTATTTAGTGCTGCTGTTAGCAACCACGAAGCTAAGCTAATCAGATTTCATTAGTCCCACTGCGTTGCCTTTTGTTCAAAGACAGTAATAAGTTTGTCACGTGAATAAGTTACATAAATGAGGTGAAGTTCATAGTTAATAAGTAAATTCATGCCAAAACCTGTTAAAAGGTTTTGGGTTTGAATTCTAATCAGAGTGAGACGTCTGATCTTCATCATATTGTATGTGCAGCACGTGAGGTAGTGAGTTCTCTCACCACAGAACAATCTTTGGCGTCTTGTCTCAGGTAAAACAAGTTATTCAGAAAATAAAGGAGAAAACCGATCATATACACACTTGTGCCTTGGGAGACTTTCATCTTTTTATTAAAGGTACTATCTGCGATTTCTGCAAAGCCCTGAAACCAGGGTTGCCAGATCTCCAGACCGAAAGAAGCGATCAGCTCCTTCAAAACAAGCACAAACAAGCGGCTCGCTCTTTCAAAAAAAGCCCAAAAAAAGCCCAGCTGGCAACCCATCCCATTGTGTAAAAAAAGGCAGTTTTAAACAGTATAAACATATTTATTATGGCATTACATATATCTAGCAAAATTATACATAAAAGAACGTATTCAGTCTAAAAAATAAAAATACATTTTGCATTTTTCTCCCATCTGTGGTCGGATCCAGTCTTGAAGAGCACGCTCTTTCTCCCAATCTTTATTATATTTTTTTCCATATTTACCCCACTTAGAGCTCACATTAGCGTTGTCTTGTCTAGACAAAGAATAAAGAACAGAGACAAAGAATAAAGAACAATGTTGCATTCGCGTGTAGTCGGATGTCCCGTGAAGAAACACGGTTTTTAATTTTAAACTCACTTTGAAAGTAATTTTCATTAATTTATCATTTTGTTTGCTAAAAACGAACATAGTTGAATGATACAAGATATATATGTGGTGTCACTATATGCAAAGTTCAAAAATGATGTCACAATACTGTAATGTATACAGCAGTGTTCGTGCATGTATATTACAGAGTGTCAGTGAACGCACCGCGAGAGAGAGAGCGTGACGTAGGCACGCGGGTTCAGTGTGTGTGTGAAGATAGAAAGTGCAGAGAACGGAGTAATGCAGGATCGTGCCGTCTGATAAGTGTATTGTGCAGTTTAAACAATAAAGCTACATCAGCACCAAACCAGCATATTTATTAAGCGTGCAGAGAAACATCAAAAATACCTTTAAAATAACTTCAGGAGTACATTTCACAAAACAAGCCCAAATAAGCGACGCAACACCCATGGTAAGCACAAAAAACCGCCACAAGCGGCTCACCGAATTTAAAAGCGACTCCAGGAAAAAACAAGCCCAATGCCGCTTGAAATAAGCGGACTTGGCAACTATGCCTGAAACTTAGAAAAATTTTGAACAGAGACCGTTCTCCCTCCTCCCCCTTGCACTCTGGGTGACCTGAAACTCCGCCTCCTTAGCTCCTCCTCCACAGCTTGGCTGTCTCGTGAACGCGCATGCATCTAAACACAGTTGTAATGGCGTCGGCGCAGTCAAAACACCGGTAAGGATAGACTACTCTCAAATCTTTGCGTATTTGTAATAAAGTATCGTAAATTATGTATAACCCTTTCAATAAGTTATGTGTAGCTCTTACTTTGTGTTACATTTTATCTGTGTTATGCAGTTTTGAAACATTGTCGATGATGGGCTTCCGATGAGGATTTTACACCCAGAGGTGTACTTCTACGTCCGAAGAAGAGGAACCCAGGAACACAGGATGTTCTCATAGTCACCATGTTTTCATGCAAACATTAAAATGATGATTGGATGAACAGTACTGTTGCTTTGTCTTATTCTTCATGAACATGCAGTGAAATAATTTTCTATTTGAAAGAACACAGCGACAAAATCTTTTTTATTTATTTATTTTGACAATAAATACACAAAAAACCTAAATAAATATGTGACAAGGATCATCAAACCGTTACATAACGCAGACTTAAATAACCATAAATAAAGCACTGAGCATCCACCCTGATGTTAAATACTCTGTTGTGTACTTAGTTTGATTTAAATAACTTTTTAATAAAACTGGACAGAAATTAAACAAAACTTAATTAACTCCAAATTCTTCCAAACCTGCAGCCTTCAGGGCAACAGAACAGCAAGCAGGGCCCAGGTGACTGATCTGGTCTTCACTTAGTGGGTCAGGTCAGTAAATATGTGCAGCTTCTCCAGATTGTCAGCTTGTCCAAACATCTAAAGTCCATAGAGAACCACCTGATCTCCACTCTTTCATTTGTGTACCGTATATATATAATATATATATAGTTATAAATATAGGTATCTATATGTATATATACTGTATATATATATATATAGTTATAAATATAGGTATCTATATAAATAAATAACTATATTTATAACTACTGTATATATACTATATATATACTGTATATCTATATATCTATGTATATATATCTATATATCTATATATATATATCTATATATATCTATATATATCTATATATATATATATATATATATATCTATATATCTATATATATATATATATATATATATATATATATATATATGATGTAGAATGATGAACAGAAATTCTACCATTGCTGTTCATCATTCTTTAGTTAGTAGCAGGTCACTTTTGTAAATGAGCCCTCGAGGCTCAATGAGATTTACCTGACTAAATAAAGGTTGAATGAATGAATGAATATATATATATATACAGTATATATAAATAAAAAAATTAAGGTTCATTGATAAACTTCATCAACTCGTTTAAAAGTTCTTTTCTTTTAATTGAGGATTTTTGGGATTGAAATTGCCCCAAGGCCACACCCTGCCACAGATCTTTGGAGGACACCCCACGTGGAGATGGTCTTCATCTGGTCTCCATGGGTCAGTCCTCAGTGCTGGTTGATCACCTTCGGTCTCACGCAGGTGCAACCCACTGAGATGAGTTTGGACTCCAGGCGGTAGTGGTAGCTGTGCCTGGCCCTGGCGTCTTGACTCGCCTCAGAACCAGCACCTGATGCAGAATGGGACGGGACTCCAGGCCCCCGTCCTCCAGTCCTTGGTGGTCCAGGCAGGTTTTGAGCAAACAGTGAGCCTGCGACAGCGCATGAGGGAACATGTTGTCATCCCTGGAGATGCTGAGGACAGAGAGGAGACAAAAACTGTTAACAGGACTCTGAGCTTCATGAAGGACAACACACTGAGGAGCTGAAGCCTCACTTGTAGGTCCACGGTGAGATGGAGTCGCTGGCCAAAGAACTGACTTTTAGGCTGGGAATTAAATTGTTTGGGTCCAAACGCAGAGGGACCGTTTCTTCTGCTAAACCTTCAAAGGACTTCCTGTGTGGCTTTGCTGCTGTCTGTGGGACCACCACCACCATCATCATCATCATCAGGACAGCGCTGACAACCTGGGGAAGAAGAACATTCATTCATTCAACCTTTATTTATACAGGCTAGCCTCGTTGAGCCACGGGGACTCATTTACAAGAGAGACCTGTCTCACTCACACCCAGGGTCAATTTAGAGTCACCAATCAGCCTAACATGCATGTTTTTGGACTGTGGGAGGAAACCGGAGAACCCGGAGAAAACCCACGCATGCACGGAGAGAACATGCAATAACAAGTCACTTTCATCATTGTCGTCGTAATGTCTAGCGAAGACATACTGAAACAAAAAAAATATAAACGTAAAAAACAAACTAACATTGATACTGAGGAAACACATTACATATTTTATTAAAGCAACAATAATCAAGTTTGATCATGAAATAAAGAAACATGTACTTGGGAACCAGTACAATAAATTCTCTCAATAAAAGTTAATGAGACTAACTCGAAAGTATAGACAAAATCATATTTTTAACACGCACTAAAATACGTACGTTCAGTGCAAGTGTATGTTATACATGAACACAGAATTTTAATTAAGTCATCTTTTTAAAAATTCTTAAATTTATAAAGTTGTACATTTTCTGTGACGCGGTTAGAAAAATAAAATAATAAAAAAATAAGCTTCAAAGATATTTATTGTCAATATTGTGCATCTGTATTATTCTAATTTTATGTCCACTAAAATTGCAGCACAGAAAAGCCATAACAATAAAGAAATACATTATATAAAAACTGGAGCGTGAGATCGATAGGCGGATAGGTGCAGCATCCGCAGTGAAGCGGGCGCTGCACCGGTCTGTCGTGGTGAAGAGAGAGCTGAGTCAAAAGGCAAAGCTCTCAATTTACCGATCGATCTACGTTCCCACCCTCATCTATGGTCATGAGCTTTGGGTTATGACCGAAAGAACAAGATCTCGGATACAAGCGGCTGAAATGAGTTTTCTCCGCAGGGTGGCTGGACTCTCCCTTAGAGATAGGGTGAGAAGCTCAGTCATCCGGGAGGGACTCGGAGTAGAGCCGCTGCTTCTCCACATCGAGAGGAGCCAGTTGAGGTGGCTCGGGCATCTGGTTAGGATGCCTCCTGGACGCCTCCCTGGTGAGGTGTTCCGGGCATGTCCCACCGGGAGGAGACCCAGAGGAAGACCCAGGACACGCTGGAGGGACTATGTTTCTCTGCTGGCCAGGGAACGCCTTGGGATTCCCCCGGAGGAGCTGCTCCAAGTGGCTGGGGAGAGAGAAGTCTGGGCCTCCCTACTTAGTCTGCTACCCCCGCGACCCGACCCCGGATAAGAGGAAGAAAATGGATGGATGGATGGATTATATAAAAACAACTATTAAACTTTGGTTTTTGTTTCTGCCTACCATAATATCTGGTGGAAATACATTTCATAAACAATATTAGACATACAACCTTACCATCTACATTTTAAAATTGTGTAATAATATTATGATCACAGTTATATTAGTTGCAGTGCAAACCATAAAATAATCTTGACATAAATATGTTTTCCCCTTACTTACCTTGTTTCCAAAACCTGAATGGGAGTCTCCCCAAATTCACTTCTTCTCAGACCTTCCCCAAAGTCATCATCTCTGCATAAAAACATATAATGTAGTTCAAACAATAATCAGATATTCTTTTCAACACATTTATCACACAATGACAAATTTATCTAACATATCAAAGCATGTAGGATGATTTAAAAATGATGATTTAAATGATGATTTAAAAAATAGCATCAAACAGCCATCTTCCATCCTGTTCTGCTGCTAGAAGTAAAATTTGAACTTTTTATGCTCTCCTTTCATCCTGCTTCACTGCAGGCTCATGTCCGCAGCAGACAACAAACTCGTCCACCCCACCGCAAGTTTTACAGATTTTATTCCAAAAATTAATGATTTTTGAGGCCCTTTATACAGGTAAACGTCCAAAGAGGTTGACATGTATGCATCAACAACATATATTGTGTAGTACAACTAACAGACTTTTCGATTATGACCACCAAATGATCAGCAGACAATATGCTAATTGCTAGTTCTTGTGATCATGCCTCTCTTACACAGACAGCGCAGTTACAGTACTTTCATCATATCTGCTTGCTGATCCACAATACAATAAGTTAGGATAACTAAATGTACGTATCGAAACAATACTGAGGTTGAATGAGTTAGCTGCTGCCATTAGCATCACGTCAGCTGTAGGCCGGAAAACGGTTTTAGCCTGTTGTAGATAATAACATGGCATTTGCGCTATCACATGATTGAAGCAAAGACACTTACTTTTCAAGCAGGAAAGTTGCTAACTCTGCATCGCTTGGCAATCCTGAGCACTCGAAGTTCTCGCCACCTCCGCCATCTTGAAACAGCTACTGTTTGAGACGGGAGCGTGCCCGGCTGCTGCGCGCAGCCGCTGGGAGAGGCGGGGGGAGGGCGGGGGAAGCTCGTTCATGAAA
>JBBPBX010055941.1:8888-22931 GCA_038048925.1 Garcialebias charrua
CTATCTATCGATCTACCTATCTCTCTCTCTCTCTCTCTCTCTCTCTCTCTCTCTCTCTCTCTCAACCATCTTTCCCGGTTCATTGTTATTAGGCCCGAGCAGCGAAGCGCTGCGAAGGCCTATTGTAATCGCTCGATTTCTTCTAAATTATTATTATTATTTTTCCGTCAATTTGCGCGGCTGTTTGGGGCCTTTAACATATTCAAAAACTCACCAAACTTCACCCAAAATTGTCCCCCAACTAAAATTTTTGGATTCTGGTGGAATCGCAAGTGGGCGTGGCCGAACTGCTCTACAGCGCCCCCTAACGTGAGTTGGGGGAAACCGTAGGTCGTACAGATCTGAAACTTGGTACATATGTAGATTTCCCCAATTCAAGAAAAAAAGTCTCTTGGAGGTACCCTCTAAAATGCACAGGTAGGCGGCCATTTTGGGTCAAAGGTCAAATTTTGGTCATTTTCAGTTTTACTGATGTCGAACTTTGACGAACTCCTTCTCAGGCGTTCGACCTATTGGCTTCATTCTTGGTCAGAAATGCAGTTAAGGCATGGGGCTTTAAAAGTTATCAATAAAATTGACTTTTCGTATATGTTCAGGGGCGTAGCGGAGCGGTGAACTTGGCGTACTCGCCAAAACAAACGAAACGCTATAACTTTGTCATTAAAAGGTCAATTGACACCAAACTTGGCAGGAGGGATTCTGGTTGGATGCTTGACGATCCTATGTTGTCATAGTCTGACCTCACCTAAGCCCTGCCCCCTCAGAACAGGAAGTGACTTTTTTTGCTTGGAAAGCTCCAACTCTGGCTCTCTTGACCTAATCTAGATGATCTTGTGTCACATGACTGATAACAAGTTGGTCTCACTTGTTTTAAAGCGTCAATGGTTTTCAGCAGAGGGCGTGGCCGTGGCAGCGCGGCAAAGTCACAGGCCACGCCGTCGCCATACGTTTTGCTCTAGATTCCACAAGTTTCAGCCCAGTTGCACCAAACTCACTGACATCGATCCTTATTCAACCCCTTGCAGGATTCCAGTGCAATACTTGGTGGGCGTGGCCTACTTCCTCAACAGCGCCCTCTAGAATAATTTAAAAAATCAGCCCCCAGCCATGCTTTATCCCAGAATTATGAAAATTGGTAAACATGTGTATCTTGTCAGGATCTACAAAAAAGCCTCTTGGAGCAATGGTCCAAAGCCAAAAGGAAGTCAGCCATTTTAGGTCAAAGTCACAATTTTGTCTAGTTCATTGACGTCATATCTGAGCGAACTCGTCCTAGAGCTTTTGAGATCAAGGCGTCAAACTCCATCCATCCATCCATCCATCCATTTTCTTCCACTTATCCGGGGTCGGGTCGCGGGGGTAGCAGCCTAAGTAGGGAGGCCCAGACTTCCCTCTCCCCAGCCACTTGGAGCAGCTCCTCTGGGGGAATCCCAAGGCGTTCCCAGGCCAGCCGAGAAACATAGTCCCTCCAGCGTATCCTGGGTCTTCCTCTGGGTCTCCTCCCGGTGGGACATGCCCGGAACACCTCACCAGGGAGGCGTCCAGGAGGCATCCTAACCAGATGCCCGAGCCACCTCAACTGGCTCCTCTCGATGTGGAGAAGCAGCGGCTCTACTCCGAGTCCCTCCCGGATGACTGAGCTTCTCACCCTATCTCTAAGGGAGAGTCCAGCCACCCTGCGGAGAAAACTCATTTCAGCCGCTTGTATCCGAGATCTTGTTCTTTCGGTCATAACCCAAAGCTCATGACCATAGATGAGGGTGGGAACGTAGATCGATCGGTAAATTGAGAGCTTTGCCTTTTGACTCAGCTCTCTCTTCACCACGACAGACCGGTACAGCGCCCGCTTCACTGCGGACGCTGCACCTATCCGCCTATCGATCTCACGCTCCAGTTTTCCCTCATTCGTGAACAAGATCCCGAGATACTTAAACTCCTCCACTTGGGTAAGGACCTCCTCCCCGACCCGGAGAGGGCACGCTACCCTTTTCCGGCTCAAGACCATGGCCTCGGATTTGGAGGAACTGATCCTCATCCCGGCCGCATCACATTCAGCTGCAAACCGCTCCAGCGAAAGCTGTAGATCACGAGCTGATGAAGCCAATAGGACCACATCATCTGCAAAAAACAGAGAAGCGATTCTAAGGCCACCAAAACGGATCCTCTCAACACCTTGGCTGCGCCTAGAAATTCTGTCCATAAAAGTTATAAACAGAATCGGTGACAAAGGGCAACCTTGGCGGAGTCCAACTCTCACCGGAAACGAGCCTGACTTACTGCCGGCAATGCGGACCAAGCTCTGACACCGGTCGTACAGGGACCTAACAGCCCATATCAATGGGCCTGGTACCCCATACTCCCGGAGTACCCGCCACAGAACCCCCCGAGGGACGCGGTCGAATGCCTTTTCCAAGTCTACAAAGCACATGTAAACTGGTTGGGCAAACTCCCACGCACCCTCCAGGACCCTGTTGAGGGTGTAGAGCTGGTCTAGTGTTCCACGACCAGGACGAAAACCACACTGCTCCTCCTGAATCCGAGGTTCGACTATCCGACGGACCCTCCTCTCCAGAACCCCTGAATAGACCTTACCAGGGAGGCTTAAGAGTGTGATCCCTCTATAGTTGGAACACACCCTACGGTCCCCCTTTTTGAATAGGGGAACCACCACCCCAGTCTGCCAATCCAAGGGAACTGCCCCCGATGTCCACGCGATATTGCAGAGTCGCGTAAGCCAACACAACCCCACAACATCCAGAGCCCTAAGGAACTCAGGACGAATCTCATCCACCCCCGGAGCCTTGCCACCGCGGAGCTTTTTAACCACCTCGGCGACCTCAGCACCAGAGATTGGAGAGCCCGACCCAAAGTCCCCAGGCTCCGCTTCCTCAGTGGAAGACGTGCCAGTAGGATTGAGGAGGTCTTCGAAGTATTCCGCCCACCGACTCACAACATCCCGAGTTGAGGTCAACAGCACGCCATCCCCACCATAAATGGTGTTGGTCGCGTACCGCTTTCCCCCCCTGAGACGCCGGATGGTGGACCAGAATCGCCTCGAAGCCGTACGGAAGTCATTCTCCATGGCCTCTCCGAACTCCTCCCACGCCCGAGTTTTTGCCTCAGCAACCACCCGAGCCGCATGCCGCTTGGACTGCCGGTACCTATCTGCTGCTTCCGGGGTCCCACAGGCCAAAAAGGCCCAATAGGACTCCTTCTTCAGCTTGACAGCATCCCTCACCGCCGGTGTCCACCACCGGGTTCGAGGGTTGCCACCACGACAGGCACCAACAACCTTGCGGCCACAACTCCGATAAGCTGCCTCGACAATAGAGGCGCGAAACATGGCCCACTCGGGCTCAATGTCCCCCGCCTCCCTCGGAACGTGTTCAAAGCTCTCCCGGAGGTGGGAGTTAAAGCTCCGTCTTACGGGAGACTCTGCCAGACGTTCCCAGCAGACCCTCACAATACGTTTGGGTCTGCCAGGTCTGACCGGCATCCTCCCCCACCATCGGAGCCAACTCACCACCAGGTAGTGGTCAGTTGACAGCTCCGCCCCTCTCTTCACCCGAGTGTCCAGGACATGCGGCCGCAGATCAGATGAGACGACAACAAAGTCGATCATTGAACTACGACCTAGGGTGTCCTGGTGCCAAGAGCACATATGGACACCCTTATGCCTGAACATGGTGTTCGTTATGGACAATCCATGACGAGCACAGAAGTCCAACAACAGAACACCACTCGGGTTCAGATCAGGGGGGCCGTTCCTCCCAACCACACCCCTCCAGGTCTCACTGTCATTGCCCACGTGAGCGTTGAAGTCCCCCAGCAGAACAAGGGAGTCCCCAGGAGGCGCACCCTCCAATACCCCCTCCAAGGACTCCAAAAAGGGTGGGTAATCTGCGCTGCCGTTCGGCGCATAGGCACAAACAACAGTCAGAGCCCGTCCCCCCACACGTAGGCGAAGGGAGGCTACCCTCTCGTTCACCGGGGTGAACCCCAACGTACAGGCACCAAGATGGGGGGCAACAAGTATGCCCACTCCTGCTCGGCGCCTCTCACCAGGGGCAACTCCAGAGTGGAAGAGTGTCCAACCCCTCTCAAGGAAACTGGTTCCAGAGCCAGAGCCATGCGTTGAGGTGAGTCCGACTATTTCTAGCCGGAACCTCTCAACCTCACACACTAGCTCAGGCTCCTTCCCCACCAGAGAGGTGACATTCCATGTCCCAATGGCCAGCTTCTGTAGCCGAGGATCAGACCGCCAGGGTCCCCGCCCTCGGCCACCACCCATTCCACAATGCACCCGACCCCTTTGGCCCCTCCCACAGGTGGTGAGCCTATGGGAAGGGGGACCCACGTCTCCTCTTCGGGCTGTGCCCGGCCGAGCTCCATGGGTGAAAGCCCGGCCACCAGGCGCTCGCCAACGTGCCCCTCCTCCGGGCCTGGCTCCAGAGTGGGGCCCCGGTGACCCGCGTCCGGGCGAGGGAACATTGTTTCCATTTATATTATTCATCATAAGGGGTCTTGTGGGCTGCGCTTTGTCTCGTCCCTCACCTAGGACCTGTCTGCCTTGGGTGACCCTACTAGGGGCATAAAGCCCCTGACAGCATAGCTCCTAGGATCATTGGGACACTCAAACCCCTCCACCACGGTAAGGTGGCAGCCCAGGGAGGGGGGCGTCAAACTCGGTCAGCACAATTTTGAGGCATTGAAGGTCAAAAGTTGTTAAAATAATTTTTCTATGTCAAAGCAAGTGGGCGTGGCCAAGCCTCAAATCTGGCCATTCTCCATGAAACATCAAGATGGAATAACTTCCTAATATAAGCTCCCAACTGTACCAAACTCACTAAGATCAATATTTGTCCATCCCTTGACAGGACTACAGTCCAATATGTAGTGGGCATGGCCTGATTCTTCCACAGCGCCCCCTAAAATGTATTTTAAAAATCAGCCCCCAGCCATGCTTTATCCCAGAATTATGAAACGTGGTATACATGTGTAAATTGTCAGGACCTACAAAAAAGTCTCTTGGAGCCCTGGTCCAACACCAACATGAAGTCGGCCATTTTGGGTCAAAGGGTAGTTTTGTTCACAAATTTCACACCTTTCTGGTGATTTAAAGTCACTCTATCTCTCATGCCCTTGACCTAGTCAAGATGATCCTGTGCTAGAAGGCAGATAATACATTGGTCTGATGCGTTTTAAAACACTAGAAGTTTTCGTTTGAGGATATGGGTGTGGTTGTGGCAACATGGCGAATACAAGACCAACAGGCGATGCTGAATCTCTGGAGTTTGCATGTGATTTTGAACATTTGTTAAATGCGCACCATGATAGCGACTGGGCGGACTAGCTAGAGTTCCCACGCTCGTTGCAATAAGGCCAGAGCGGCGCTAAGCTGCGAGGGTCTCAACGCCGCTTGCGACTTTAATTTTTATTTGTTTTTTTGTTTTACATCTTATAATTGGACGTTTACTTTTACGTTATTTTTCTTTTTTTTTATTTTTCTTTAAAAAAAAAAAACTTCAAGGAAAGTGAAAACTCGAACCGAAACGCATGAGTAACAAACCCACCCACCCCAATCTTCGTGTGTCCCAAACCGTATCCCTCCCCAACACACCCACCGGAGAGAGGAAAAGGGGAGGGGGGGTCAGCGTGACCCTATGACACGCACGAGGGTTAAACATGCAATTAATTGGAAGAAAGGTAGATTTTGACCAATTTATAGAATAATCAGAAACTTGTGAGAATGAGTTTATTAATTTGATAACATCAGATATAAGAAAAAGTAAAACATCGTCAGCATAAAGACTAATTTTGTGTTCTATATTTTTACTCTGTATGCCTTTAATATCAGCAGTTTGCCTTATTGCTGCTGCTAAAGGTTCAATAAACATAGCAAATAGTGCGGGTGAAAGTGGACATATCTGTCTTGTGCCCCTCTTTAAACAAAAGCTTGAAGATATTTGATTACAGTATTTGTCCTGACACATACTTTTGGTGAGTTATATAATATTTTCAACCAATTAATAAAATAGTTTCCAAATCCAAATTGAATCAAGGTAGCATATAGATAATTCCATATTACTCTATCAAATTCTTTTTCTGCTTCTAAAGATAAAATAACTGTTTCAATATTTTTACTATATGAATACTCTATTAAATTATATAATCTGCAAGTGTTTGTGGTCGAGTGTCTTCCTTTTATAAATTCAGTTTGATCTGGATGAATAATCAATCAATCAATCAATCAATCACCTTTATTTAACCAGGTAGAGCCCGTTGAGATCGAGATCTCTTTTACAAGGGTGACCTGGTCAAGTGGTCAGCAGCACACGTCACATTGGCAATAGGCATTTGCACTTATCAAAAGAAAATAAAGAAAACTACAATCACAGTAAACAGATGTTGACAGTTCAAAACCAACAGGATATGACAGATTTCTATATACATTATATACAAAACAAGCAGACAGACCTCGGTTGGGTAAATAAAGTTAAAAAAATCAACAATGACATGTATATTGGATAAGTAATGGTTAGAAACATCTGCAATGGTCAAGTTTCTTGATGACATTTTCTACTACGGTTGACATAAAGGATCCAGGAGAGATGAATGTTGATAGTTTCAGATCTTTCTGTAAGTTGTTCCAGGCTGAGGGGACGGCGAAGCTGAATGCTCTTTTTCCTAGTTCAGTTCTGACAGGAGGAACTGACAGGAGGACTAAATCGTTAGAGCGCAGGGAGTAATGACTGTGTGATGTTTGTATTAAGGAGGTGAGGTATGACGGGACTAGGTTTAGGAGGGTCTTGTAGATGAAGGATATCCAGTGAGTGTATCTGCGAGTGCTGAGAGATGACCAGCCAGATTTTACGTAAAGCTCACAGTGATGAGTGCGATAACTGGAGTCAGTAATGAACCGAAGGGCACCGTGGTAAATGGAGTCTAAGGACTGTAGGTATTTTGATGCAGCACTCATGTACAGCACGTCACCATAGTCTAGTATTGGCATGAATGTTGCAGCTACTAATGTTCTCCTGGCTTTGCATGAGAAGCAGGATTTGTTTCTGAAGAAGAAACCTAGCTTCAGTTTCAGTTTAGTGGCCATTTTGGAGATGTGGGTTTTAAAAGACAGTTCAGTGTCAATGTTGAAACCTAGATATTTGTAGGTGGAGACCATTTCTATTTGTTTTCCCTCTTGGGTTCCAATTTGAGGTGGGTTCTCTGGTTGCTGCTTTCTGTTGGCAAGAACCATGCACTTGCTTTTGTCGGCATTTAGGACCAGTCTAAGTTTTTGCAGCCGTGACTGAATAATATTAAAAGCGTCCTGAAGAGAGGTGAAAGCTTGGCTGAGGGAGGAAGAACAGCAATAGATGATGGTGTCATCTGCGTAATAATGGTGGGAGGCATTTGACAGATCACTGCAAAGATCGTTTATGTATAGGGAGAAAAGAATGGGACCCAAGACAGAACCCTGTGGCACCCCTTTCACAACATCTAAGAAAGTAGAGGAGGATCCGGCTACATGAACAGACTGCGTTCTGTCAGTTAGGTAGTTGGTGAACCAGGAGACTGCAAGTTTTGATAGACCAGAGTGTTCCAGGATGTTTGTCAATAGTCTGTGATCAACTGTATCAAATGCCTTGGACAGGTCTATAAATAGGGTAACACAGTATTGTTTGCAGTCCAGGGCATGTATGATGTCATTTAATACTGAATAATAATGAAAAGAGTTATCCTCTCAAATCTTTTAGAGAGGGCTTTACAAATTATTTTAACATCGACATTAATAAGAGAGATGGGACGATAACTGGTAGGCAATACTGGGTCCTTGCCTGATTTTAAAAGGAGACTAATGTTGGCTGAATCCATATGTGTTGGAAGCCAATACTTTTAAGTATTTATTCGGGCCTGGGTGTGTTTTAGGTCATCTTATCTGACATCTTTGGTCGGCGCCTTCTCTGAGGTCTTACCCTCTACTGCTACCCATAATTGTTAGTTATGTTTTTCTGCATTGCTCTTTTTATTAATACATTTGTGTGGACAGTATCAACTGGAAATGTCTCAAAACTGACTTTTTAATGCCTCCTGGAGGTCAGGCTTCTAGGAATTTCAGAGGGAAATCCTTGGACTACCACTTTGAGCTTGTAAGCTCGAAGACAAAATAAATTTTAGATCCAGTGATAATGTCTCACCTAAAATCTTTAATAGAGTATTGAATCACATAGTTCTTCAGTTAACACTGCAAGGTTTGCCAGAACTAGTGATATCACATTTAATAATCTCAGTCATTCATCCAAGCACACAGATAGGAAAGAAAAAGAATCCCAAAGTAACGCGTTTAAAATTCACTATTCCTATTTTGGCTGAACCTCACTTTTATGCCCAATAAGTTCTTGGTAAAATTAGTCTCACCGTTTTTCATGTTTTGACTTAAATGTAATTAGTCTCACTGTTTTTCAGGTTTTAACTTAAATTTTCCTCATTTTTAAATAGGTTTTGACTTATACAGTTAAACTCATGTACAATCATAGCTTTAACTTTAGAAAATATAAATCTCACTTAAATTAGAAGGTCTTGGTTCAGCTTTGAACAAGTTCTGTCCTATTTTTCAATGTACAAGGAATTCCTATTTATACTCACTTCTTGTCAAGTGTGTGATGTTCGTTTGGCATCCGTCAATCTGTCACAATGGCTCTTGATTCAGGCCTATGAAAACTGGCTTGGCAGGAAATGACTGATCCTCCAGGGCTGTGAGGTAGCCATGCACACAGACTTTCAGCTTGCCTTCATCGAAGACCACCGTAGGGTAGGTATAAGGATATCTCGGGTCCACGGCAACAGAGAAATTATGGGTTTTAAAACAAACCGTGTAGCTTCTACAAGAATGATCAGACAAATGACAAGAGTTAACAGTGGGTATTGAACTTTGCAAAGTGGGATTGTCTCCTAAAAAGCGGAGAACAAAGTCCAATTTGCCAAGGCCTGCACCAACCTTTTTATTCACTTGTTGGGCGGGTATTTTTTACAACGGAACAGGTTCAAACAGTTTTCACACAATAGATGTGGTCAGTTTTTACCGAGGCAAGAACAGCAGGTTTCAAAAACAAATAACATTATTTTGGTGTTTTGTTTCTTCAGTAAACAAGTATTGTGTAAGACAAATACTTCTCAGGGAGTGAACAGATACATTGTTCATACTATAAGTTTTAGATGATAAACATTTAAAATACTCTAACAGGTTCTGCATCGGTTTAATATGCATTTATACTGCAGACCGTAGGTGTACACAACTTTCAGTAGCATAACAAATATAATACTGACATAAATATATTTCATGAGCATGACACTGTCCCTGCTCATTGTTGTCTGACTACACATGTGAAACCTCCAGGCCCCTCCTCCTTTTGGGTTCTTGCTCACGAATGACTGCCTGGTTAGCTCAGCACTTACCCCCACCACTCTTTTAGGGTGGAGATTTTTTTTAAGGGTAGATGCAGAAATGCTACTTGAAGAGGCAGATTATATTATAGCAAGTGGCTGTTGTGTTTAAAATAGGTGTTTATGAAATTATTTTCAGTTTACATGCAATATAAATTTTATTTGTTCAAGGCAGTCATATTTGTTCATAACTTTATTATTAGCAAGCCTCAGAGTTACTGGATCCAAGCAAACAATTACAGGAACACACCCTGTCAAAAACAGCATTCCTGGATCCTGTTACGGCAGGATCCGTCTCAAAATAAGCCCTGACGGGGGTCACTTGTGTCCATATACAGCCATCACTGTGTGAGAGGCATGGGACACCCTGGACAGGCCTCCAGTCCTTCACAGGGACACAAAGATACAAACAACCATTAACTCTCTCACTCACACCTAGGGACAATTTAGAGTTACCAATCAGTCTAACATGCATGTTTGTGGGAGGAAACTGGAGTACCTGGGGGTTGGTGCAGGGGTGGCCGTGGCACAGTGGTAATGGCAGTCGACCCCCAATCGGAAGGTCGGAGGTTCGAGTCCCGCATCCGCCCACCATGTGTCGTTGTGTCCCTGGGCAAGACACTTAACCCCGAGTTGCTCCCGGTAGGTCTGGATAGCGCCCTACAAGGCAGGCTACCACTAACGGTGTATGAATGTGTGTATGAATGGGTAGATGGCTCGTATTGTAAAGCGCTTTGCGGCTCCTCAGAGGGGGTTGGAAGGCGCTATATAAATAAGTTCCATTTACCATTTACCTGGAAAAAGCCCATGCATGCACAGAGAGAACATGTAAACTGCAGAAATGTTCCCAGACAGGATTCGATCTGGTGACCTTCTTGCTGAGAGGCGGCAGCTCCACCAACCGTGCCACCCCATTTTTATACCATTCATGATAATCCATTTAGGACAACACAGCTTTTCCCATATTTACAGTAATTTATTTTGTGTTGCACAGCTTCCGTAATAGTTATGGTAACACACCTTTGGTCTGTGGTCTCCTGTATGTTTCTTTCTGCATAGAGAAGCTGCCACAAAACAGAGAGGTACAGGCCTGATTAAACAAGATGGAGAGTAGAAAACTAGCATGGCTGTGACTAAAAGAGAATTTAATTTAATATAATCTAGAACAGGGGTATCAAACTCACTTACAAAAGGGGGGCCAAAATTAAAACCATTTTCCAACTAGGGGACGTTTCAGAATCTACAATAACTCAAGTTAGATACCTGACATCTTTTTTGTTGCAGGTTCCTCAACAAGAGTTTTTTTGGTCTCATTTGATGTTCTCTGTTGCACTTTTGACATCATAATCAAATATTATTGAAAAAAATAAAAGTGAAAAGAGTATCTTACGTTTAAAATATAATCTTGGGGGCCAGATAAGATGTCAGCGAGGGCTACATTTGGCCCCCAGTTTTTGAGTTTGACACATGTGATCTAGACCATTTCTTGAGAAATGTTTATGTAAGCGGAGCTGACTGAGTTTTAATTGAAGACCAATGTTCTGAATCTATAGCACAATGACACATTGCGCTTTCACACAACAAAAAGTAAAAATTGATACAAAAATTGCCATACAGTGCATGCAGAATCAAAGAGTATCTTCTTGTTTTGTTTGTCTTGTCTTCATCAGTTTGGCCATCAACTGCTATCATGTCCTGAGCTTCAAAGTTTCAGGACCTATTTTCAACCTCCACTGACTCCATTTTGTATTAATTTTTTTAGCTAATTGTGAAAATGAACCCTTTAATTTTTCTGTGCCCTGCCCCCAACATGCCGTGTTGTTAGGTTTCACTAGATATCTGTTTACTTGGTATGTTCCCATTTTAAATGTGAACTAACATACCTGGCACAGAAGTGAAAGTATTTCCTATTTAGTCTGAAATGATAAAATAATTTTTAAGATACAGTAACTACATATAAAGAACTTCTTTTGAACCCCCCCCCCCCACACACACACACACACACACATACACACTATAACCCCTCCATAATACAAACTGTGTTACGGTTAGGTTGAAGGTTAGATGACAGATCCTTTTTCACTGAGTCTACTCTCTTTCAAGCTGACTGACTCAATGTAGTGAGTCAGTTTGTGACAGGTAGGGTTGTTGAGATCATCATCTGTGACTGTATTTCTTTTTCCCATCGACAGCTTCACCGTACATTGCTGATGAGGCTGCTTTATACTTATCTGCTCGAAATACCCTGATGCATGCTCAAAAATCCAGGTAGAAAAATCTAAAAAAGCTAAGTCTGGTCCTCTGGACATTCAAAAAACAAAACTAAACAAAGCAAAAAAAAAAATGTAGAAATGTTTTGTCTTTCGTCCAAAAGACTTCCTCAGTCTGAGCTGCTGTATTCAGCTCAGTCTTATAAATAGCACCCTCTCACAGTGTTACACAACCAGTTGGCTGATGACAGCCTGAAACCGGCTGCTCACATGATCAAGGAGGACCATCAGCCTAACGACGGATCGTTAGCACCCTGATGGTTGTTTGCTATTCACAGAGGGCTGAGTGATACTAGCAATAACAGCGTTGTATAAAGGGGACAGTTGAACACAGATGAAATATATGTATATCAGTATTACACCTGAATCACACATATTATGTTTTATGATTTATGTTCACTTAATTCCACCATATAATGTGAAAATATATTAAGATGGAACCTTTATTTACGGGTTTTATTTCCAATAGGGAAGAGTTTTTCAGTTACACGCCTGTACAATACAACACACCCAACATTTGATGATTGACATATGAAGCTGGTAGCTTGTTGGCTGAGAGGCGGATCACGCACAGAGTAGGGGAAGTTCTAGGGCAGTTCCAAGGCGGTTCGGTTCCAGGATTGGTCCCACGAGGCGATGACGTCATCTAGAGGTATAAAACCGTGGTCGGCCTTCGAAGATGTGTGTGTGTTGGACTGTGCTTAGAGTCAGGTCTGTTGGTTGCTGTAAGGTTTATTCTTATAATGTACAATAAACCTGCATAAAACTTGCACATTCATTTCAGAGCTTTCCTTCAACTTTTGAACCGCAACAATTTGGTGATCCCGACGTTGAGAAGTTTGCAGTTTCGCCTGAAACGGGAGCCGTTTGGGGCTTCCCCCAACGAGTGGCGGAGCACGCGTGCAGCCAAGTGGCGCCTCTTCATTCAGGTGAGCAGATCTTCCGTTTATAACTAAATGTCTGCTATTGAAAACACTAAATTTACCTTGGCTGTATGTCTGTTCTGTCTTCGGGTGGACAAAATTACACCGTAGTGTAGCTACGGTCGTTTGGGTTAGCGTTAACAGTTAACTAACGTGAACCACTGTTGGTATTTCATTTGAATGTGCATTTTTTTGCTGTTTTCGTACATATAAGTAAAGTATAAAGCACATAGAAGTCCACACACACAAAGGGTGAGAGTATTAGTGCCTAAGTTTGCCTTTTCCCCCCCTCTATGAGCTCCGGCTAGGAGACGTTTTTTTTTTCTCTTCCCTTTTGGGCTCCGGGAGCTGTGGGGCTGAGGTCAGATCGTGAACTCCGGGATTTGTTCGCCGTAGAGTCACACTGGCTTTCATCCAGCACACGGCTTGCCGTACAGAGTGGTCTGAGCCGCTCCGGGTTCACAAGAGTTGCCGTGCGTGTGATTTAGTTCACAACCGGGACCTGTGATAGCTGTTAGAGTCAAATCTTTTCCTCCCCTTCCCAGTTGAAGTTAATTACCGTATTTTCTGGTGTACAGGTCGCAAACTTTTTTTTTCATTTATTATTTTTTTATTTTCTTTTGTTTATTCATTTTTTTCTTTTTCTTTTGTTTATTCATTTTTTTTTCTTCATTTTTTTCTGTTTCACTTAGAGGCTTGTCACCTGTACTCCAGACAGTGCTGTGCGTAAACTAAGGCAACAGGGAAAGATTTTTTATTTTATATATTGTTTCAGTGGGTGTATTTGCCGGCAGTAGGTCAAATTGTGAAGTCTAATAGAGACTACCACTGCTGTGCTCTGGGATGGCATTTTTATTGGGTGTTTTAGGAAGGTGATTTAAAACAGGCAGTTTCTTGGTTGGCTACTGCAGCTGTCCATGGTCCTGGCTGGAGGTTTGCTCACTTCACCCTTGTAAAACACGTGTATAACATTATAATGTCTGACATACCTATACAAACTTGGAAAATTTGTGCTCCTGGCACATTAGGATCTGTATTACATGAGTTGTGGGTTTCATGGAGTCGGAGGGTTGCTGTCAAGAATGTTCTTGATGAGAAAAGACGTTTAGTTTCTTGGGTGAATAACATGTGTCGGTCAGGAATGTTTCCTGGTGTGGATGACCCGTCTCCATCTGCTGCTGGACTGAATAAGCTTCTTGTGCAATCAGAGAGAGCTTTGAGGTTGGCGTTAGATGAGAAGGAAAAATGTTCTGTTCTAGTGCGTAGAAAGAAAAATAAGGACTGGCAGAAGGCGGACGCCTTTAATAGAGACTGCTCGTTATTTTTAGATGAGATGTGCAAAATCCTAGGTGGACAGAAATCTGCTTGAGAAGTGTGCACAGGGCAGTTTCACAGAGACAAGTTGTTGG
>JBBPBX010055942.1:0-21001 GCA_038048925.1 Garcialebias charrua
TTTCCATTCCAAATTATACTAGGGCATCTTATAATTTTTCTTAGCTTTTTTCTACCTTTTCTGTTGTTGCGATGAGATCCATTGATGACTCTAGCGACCCTTTGGTTGGTTTTTACTTGTCCGCTTTCTTCCATTTTCGATGGAACGTTTTGCTGGCCCAAGCTTTTAATCCACTTTGTTTCTTTCCTGCTTTGCTTGATCGAGGCTTTTCTGCTTCGTCTTTGCTGTCCTCGATCGGCTGAACTGTGGCTCCGACTGAGTACACACCCAGGTATGGTGCAAGGATCATTTGCACGGAAATTCTAACCCTCTGGGTGGAGTCTGGCCTGATGGGTGTGTTCACCCGTTGCGCTGCTGTTCCGGGAATCTGCAGCACTCCGTGCCTCTCCCAGGCTTCCGGGGTGACTAAATACTCAGCGGTTTTCTGCTTGGCTCTCGCCCCATGTACTGTCCACGCATCTAAACTGGTGGTGGTGTAGTACAAATTTGTGTGTCTGGCCCCTGCTTCCCGAGGGACTTCAGGCAGGTCTACCAGTGGAAGACTCTGATTCAAGACCACCTCTGCAATCAGTTGGGCCCATGTTGCTAATTCCCAGGGACCTTTCCACCCTCCTTTCTGAGCTTCTTCGTTTATCTCATCGGGGAGCTGGTTCGTTTCTATTCCTTCTGTCTCTGATGGGTCCCGAAATACTCTAAAGACTAATGGGAATTGGGTTGTGCCGAGAGGGGCGTCTTTCACTCTCCCCATCATAGGGCTATAGGGCCAGGACTGCTGTATTGATTGTTCGAGTAGGTCTCGAGGGTTCCAATCCCTCTCTTTTGAGTCAGTTTGTTCTACCCCACTGGGACCTTCTATACCTGGATACAGGGGTGGAGCCGAGGGGCTCGCATTTGGTCCCCGGTCATACCTCTGTATGGTCGGGGCTTGCCTCAGGACCTCAGATTTTTCTTTGTCAACCTGTGTTTTAAAGGCTTTGAGCGGGTCGCAGCATTTCCTTGTCTGCCAACCCATTGCTTTCTCAGAGTGCAGCAGCCGAGCTTGTAGCATTTCAGCTCGGCAGTCTCCGCAATATTTCACGTCTGTTCCATCCCATTCACAGGTACAGTCCTTCGGGCCTTTTCCACTCAGATCCCATTGAGTGATAATGATTATTCGAGGCAAGACAGCAATTCTGCATTCTCCGCAGATAAACGCGTTCATTACTTTTACTGGTTTTATTTTTAAGTGTTCAACATCAAATCTGTTTGATTTAGGCCTGAGGGGCTTTTTCTTCCCCGGGCCTCCAAATTTTAAAGGCAAACCAGTAGCCTTTGCGCAAATTGCACACTGATTATACAGTGCACTCCACTTTATAACTTCCTTCTCCGTTGACAGGTATCCTTTTTTGGCATATTCCAATGTGTTCAGGGCCCTTCCTGCCCAGAGCCCTGTGCTTGTCCTTCGTAGGATAACTCCCCCGTATATAGTGGCCATTCTAATGTAGGGGAGCATGCTGCTTGGTTCACTGGCCATAATCCGGTTTCTGGTTTCAACTTAGCTAGGAATTGGTTTCAATTGCTCTATACCTTGGACCCCTTTTTTGACTAATTCTACGGTGTTTTTGTCTAATAGTCTTTTGACTCTGTCTGTGGCGTTGTATTTGGGTCTTACCGCAACTGCTGTCGGGTGATCCTGGGCTCTGATCCACACCTTCTGCCCCACCTTGAATGAGACGTCAGAGTCTGACTGTTCCCCTTTATCATCGGAGCCCCGCCCAGTTTCCTGCGTGGTGAACTCTCGTTGGTTAAGCTCCTCTGAAGGGGAGGGCCTATCAGCTCTGCGCCTGTCATTCAAGGCCTGTCCTATTTCCACAGTTTTAGTGCTCCATTCTTTGGTATTAGCATTTTTAGCTATCCAATTTTTGACTAAACCTATGGCTCTTTCGGCCACTCCGTTGGCTTGGGGTGTGTAGGGAGGCGAGTAAACACGCATTACCCCAAATGTCTGGCACCAGTGATCTACTTGTGCATTGCGAAAGTGTGTCCCATTATCGGTTCTCAACTCTTTTGGAATACCTAACGCCCCACAGACTTGTTCCAGCATGCTAACAACACTGTTGCCATTAGCTTTTCTTGCTGGTTTCACTATCACATACCCTGACATTGAGTCCACCAGCACAATAAGGTATTTCTCTCCCTTCTTGCCTGTGATCCCCATGGGTCCAGCTACGTCCATGCACACTGATCCCCAGGGTATGGTACTTTTGATAGTTTGTCCATCCACTCGGTGCCCCCTGCGCCCTGCATTATATTGACCACATATCTTACAGTCCAGTAGCACTTCGCGGATTTGTTTTAAGGGAATCCAGAGCTCCTGATGCTCCAATTCCTTACGTGTAGGTTGCACGCCCGCATGACCTAAGCTCTCATGCACGCCCCGCACAACCTCAGACACGCACTCCTGTGGGACCCTCCTTCCCTGGGGGGTTTGTTCCCACTTCTCGATCCCGACAAAAACGATTTTTCTCTGTTGTACATAACGATCAACTTCATCATTACCCTGCCAGTGCTTTCCTTCCTTAGTGTGGGATCTCTGGTGCTCGACTTCCAATTGCAAGTTTAGCCTAATTTCAGCTATTTTCTTCCACAAGTCATGATGAGCCACCACTTTCCCTTTAGCACTTTCAAACCCATTTTCTTCCCAAATGGATAAATCTTCATTCAGAGCCTGTGCACAGTAATAACTGTCAGTCACTACTCGTGCTGTTTTTACTTTTCTGTGAGTTAGTTCTAGCAACCCTTCGAGTACTGCCGTAACTTCTCCAGTTTGCGCACTTCCTGGCACTCTCCCCCTCCTACGGCAGCACTCGTTCCCTTGAAATTTAAGAATAAATCCCCAGTGTGCTACCTGATCGGTTCCTTTCTTAGATCCGTCGGTGTAGAGAGTCCAGTCGTGTGTCTTTGGTTTTTCGGGCGTCTCATTTTTTGCTTTTTTACTCACAGGTTGTGCTGGTCCTATCTCTAGATCGGGGTCTAATAAAATGTCTTCCCATCTACCCCATCTGGAATTCGTGGCTTTGGTACTTTCTATTGTCCCTTTTCTGAGATATTTGTGCACTTGACTTTGTGTTATGACTTTGATAGGTTGGCCTTGAGCTAGATCTTTTAGAGTACCCCAGTATCTGGCTAACACTGCCAGTTCTTTTTCTTCCTGGGGAAACTTTTTCTCAACTGAGGTTAACGAGTAACTCCAGAGAGTGACTAGCCCTCCATGTTCATTTTTAACTGATACCATAGCATTGTCATCTTCACAACTGACTTCAGCTACTAGTTTTGTCATTACACTTCTTGGCTCTAATCGCACTGCTTCTTTGATTTTTTCTCTGAGTTCTTCCAGATCTTTCTGATTTCCGGCTGTCCAAATCCATGCTTGTTTGCTTTTCTTTTCATCCTGTCCTTCCTTTTTCTTCAGACAGGCATACAAGGGTTTTGCATATTTTTGGTAGTTAGGAACATGATCTCTCACATAGTTGCACAGTCCTAAGATTTTTTGTAGCTCGTTTTCGGATTCAGGGGGCTGAATTTGCTCAAGTTTTTCTCTGTAACCCTCGGAAAGTCCCAGATCGGCCGTTACTTGGAAACCTAAATAGTTTACTTGGAACTGCCCAAACTGACATTTCTTCAGATTAAGTTTCAGCCCTGCTTTTGTAACTCGTTGCAACACTTCTGCCAACCGTTCTAGGTGTTCCTCCTCTGTGTCATCTGCGATGAACACATCATCGATGTAGACTGTTGCGCCCAAGTCTTTAAGCACATCCATTACGGCTGACTGAAACACATTTGGAGAGTTTTTGTACCCCTGTGGCAAACGCTGCCACACATAGCTCCTTCCTTGATGGGTAAAAGCTGTTTTCCCTTGTGATTGTTTAGCAAGTCTGAGAGAGAAGAATCCATTTGCCAAATCAATGCAGGATTTGTACTTTTTCACTTGTAGAGTTTTCAGAGTTCCTTGAGGGTTTATGAGGCTCGCTCGGTTTGCTACCGTTCGCCTATTTAGTGCTTTAAAATTAATTACTGGTCTCCATCCCCCTCCTGCGGACTCAGGTTTCTTTACCGCTTGAATGGGGCTGTTAGTAATGGGATAAGATTCTTCTCTAATAATCCCTAAAGCACTTAATTCCCTCACAATTTTGTTCATTTCTTCTATTGCTCCTGGGTTCAAAGGGTACTGTCTTACCGGTGGATGTACACCTCCTTCAATTGTATGTACAATTGATGGGCCTAAATCTCCACAATCATTTTTAAATCTGGCCACTGAGGCTGACTCTATGATTTGTCTTAACTTCTCTTTCCCAGCCGGGGAGAAGTCACTTTCATTTACTCTTTGTTCTGTTACTTCAGGGATATTTACAGGTTTATACCATTCTTCTGATTCATGTTTTTCATGAGTGGGCCCTATTTTTACTAACCTGGATTTAAGCATATCCAGTCGTCTATTTAGAGCTCTACGGTCTTTCCGTGGTTTTCTTAATTCTTTCAAATCAGTTATTGCAACTAGGTTGTATGGTCCTTTGATCCAAACAATTCCGTGCCATAATGCATAAGGCATTTTTTCTATGGTTCCATTAGCCAATTGAACCGTTAGGTGTCCTATTGTTTTTAGGTTTTTGCGGGTCATGGACACCTCTGCCCCAGAGTCTATCAGATAGGGCTCTCCGTCCACTTTGGTGTGGATTTCGTCCCCATCCCAATAAGCGCCTTCTAGGGTGACCCGCGACCTATCAGCCATTATTTAGCTGGCCCCCCATCCCTTTTCTTTCGGGATTCCTGGAGGGCCTGTCTTTGCTCAGGGGTCATTCTATTATATTCTTCTGTAGGCACGTAATCGCTCTTTTTCTGAGGTGCTGCATTTCCAGGTGAAGCTTGATACCTTCTTGGCTGTTGGTTTCTGTACTGTTGTTCTTGCTGAGGTCTCTGAGACCGTTCTCCATACTGTTGTTCGGATCGTGGTCTTTGGGGATTTTCTCTGTATTGTGGCTCAGACTGCCTTGGGGACCCTCTATATTGTTGCTGCTGTTGTTGTTGAGGGGCCCTAGGGGCCACTTTTGGCTGTTTTGAGCTCTGTTTTGTCTCATTTTTCCTTTTTTCCTCCCAGTACTGTTGTTCTAGATCATAAGCTTTCACTGCCTGATCGATCTGGGGGACTAAAGTATCATTGGGCATTGAAATGAATTTCACTTCACCTTTCCTACCCTTTGTTACTACTCTTAAGGCTTTAACATACCTTTTTGGTGGGACATTTTGTTTTAGTGAATACCAGACTGATGTGAGGTGTTGGCCTTGATCCATGCGTACTTTTGCCCGTTGAATTTGAGCATCCTCGTCGTCCATGTCCTCAAGTACCAATCTCTCAAAATGATCTTGAGCTGTCTCCTCTTTGCCCACTGGGTTTGCAGTGACATTACCCAGCCACAGCTTTCTGGCTGCGTCACACTCCGTGGAACTAATTACCATAGGCCATACATCTTTTATGTATTCTTCGGGTTTTTCATCAGATCTTTTTTCCCTTACTAGGTTTTTCAGCATTTTGTACTCACGATAACTATCAGCTTCTGAGCTGATGGTTCGGTTTTGTTCAGCCCTCTTAGATTTTTGGTCTAACTGAGGTTCGTGGTATTCCTGACTAGTTTCTCCCTGACCAGATGCTTCTTCATCACTCTCTGATATCTCATCCCTCATTTTCTCGTTTGTTTCTTTGGCATATTTGTATGCAGTCTTTCTCATTCTTCTCAGCATCACATCGTGCGCTATTGACACGTAAGCTGTTCTAAAATTTTCGGTTAGGTCTTGGTGAGCGGCCAATGTGGGGAACATGGGCATCATCAAAATGTTAGCCCATTCTCCCAAGGTGGCTTTTACTGTCAATCCCACCATCTCATCTAATTTATCGGCCCACTCTGTTGGAATATCACGGTGGCTTTGGCCGGCCTCAGGAACATATGTACTACGTCCCTGCTTTGTCTGTATGAGACCCCATGTTGGGTCCCTGGCTATTCTTTCTGATGCTTGCTGTGGATCTATTAGTGGCACTGGTTTCTTTTGCCCCTTCTTTAGTCCAAACCTCAAGGACTTTTTTGGTAGATGATTCTGCTCCATTGAGCTCAGGCTAACACTATCGTCACTTTCATAGTTTATTAAACTTAGGTCTTCATCAAATTCTTGACCTAATCCTTCTTGCGGGTGTTTATCCCCGATCTCTGCGTTTCCTGCATTTAAGGCTTGTATTGCGGTGACTACCTGATATCCAGTTCGTCCTTCTGGAGTATCTGCTCCACTCCTCCTGATTCTGGATTCGGAGCTGCTCAAATCTTTCCCTTTGGGGGTGTTCTCAATCAGTGTTAACCTTACATGGGTGTCTTTCGCGGTGGATTTCTTTTGTCCTGTGTCCCCTGAGGTACCTGGCATCTCTCCATCATTTATTTCAGTGTTCTTGGGTTGATTATTGACGGATGGTTTCCCTGGCGGGGACATTTCGGCCAACAACCGTTTCTTTCGTTCTTCCTCCAGGTGGGGTGGGGTCACTATGACTATTTCTTTTAGCAAGGTAGCGCTTGGCATACTGCTTGCCAAGTAAGTCATTGTATGAACAGCAACTCGTTCGGCTATTTCCCACTGGAGGTTTTCAGATCGTAACCCTTCGGTTGTCGTTACTACTCGTCTGAAGTTTTTCGCGAGCGCTTGGGCCATCCCTTGCTCGAGGGCCTTTATCATTTCCCTCATATACTCCTCGTTACTATCTGTTTTTTTGTAACTTCTAATTGGGACATGTATTATAGTATTATACAAGAGATTCCCTCCGCTCGTTAGGCACACTTTTGACTCTGATTCTCGTGTTTGTGCCATCAACTCTCTTACTTCATTTTCATATTGGGGTCCAGCTGCAGTGTTCAGGACCTTTCTGAAAGTTTTGTTATGGATTTTACAGTTATTTTTGGTGAATACCAGCAGCCCATCGCCCTCCATTGTGAAGGCGCTTCCTACCAAACTACATACCTTGATCCCATTTTGAAGTTTTAAGACCCGAGCTTCGTCGGGTAATGGACCGAGGGGTTTTGAGAATTGGATTGTCTCTATGGGTTGCTTGCGAGGAGATCCAGTCCTTGGTTTTGCTCTTGGGGCTGGTTCTGGTACTCCTTCAAGGAGTCCTTTGAAAGTTTGCCCCGTACTGCCTGATCCCTGAGGGAGTTCAAAGTCTTGGTCATGATGTTTTATCTTAGCAATACTTTTCTTAGGAATTTCTCCCGAGGGTCGTAAGGAACCTACTAGGGGTGGTTTAGTTTCCTGTTGGGGTTTTAACTGCCCTTTTGGGTTATGTATCTCCGTTTTTTCTACGGGGTTTACGTTCAAGAATTCGGCTAACTGTTTTGCCAGGGCTCGGGTCATAATTTTGAATCCCTTACCGGCGTTGTCATCTGACTCACCGGGATTTGAATCTCCGTTGTCTTTCCTTCCTTTCCTCTTTCTTTCGGGGCTGGTGGCAGGAGACCTGGGGTCCCCTTCATTGTCCGTTTCACTTGATTCTGGGTCAGTACCATAAGTACGGTTTTCTCTGTAAGTTCTTAAGTTCCCCTTGGAACCCCATGAACTGGGACCCTGGTTTGAGGCTGGTTTTATGGCTGCGCAGCCCAGTCCACTGCTGCCTCGCCCTTTTGGTATTGCTTTTTTCCGATCTGCTATCATTTGCTTGTACTGCCTAAGTTTATTCAGTTCTTTAGTGTATTCTTTAAATCTATAGGTCGCTTTTACCGTCCTGTCCTCAGCGCTAGTGACCCAGCCCACACCCATTTCGTTGGCTACCATTTTCACTAGGGGGTCGTACTCTTCTGATGGGCTGTATAAGTCTAACACCTCTCCTGTAGTGGTTTCCCCAATCACTTGTGTCCACCACTCCAACCAAGTTAGAACTTCGGCTTTTGTCTTTACTTCCGTTGGGTGTGCCCATACTACCATTTGGCTTAAATGCCCCATGTGGGTGCAGTTAAACTCCCCCAGCTCTCCTATTTGTTCGTGCAGGTCCTTCAGCAAGGTTTTCTCACCTAGTTTCGGGTTGTTTCGTTTGAGCGTTTCTTGCATGGATGGGTCCCAGGTTTCATACCCTCTGCCATACAGGAGGACTGAGAGACCTGGTTCTATTTCTTTTCTTGTGGCCCTTGTTCTCCTAGGAGCAACGGGCTTCTTTTCTGGCTCAGGTTCTTTACCTGACTCTTCCGGAGTGTTTATTTCAGAGTCTGATCCATGCTCCGGGTTACCTGTTGCTCCGTAACTTTTTTGCCGGTATTGTCTCAACTTATGTATTTCTTCCCTATACGTTTCACTCATCGGGGTTGCTTTAACGTTTGGGTCTATTAAGTATACACCCAACCCGGTTTCTTTGGCAACCCTTTTTATTAGGGGGTCATACTCAGTTGAAGGACTGAGGATAGAGGTCACATTTCCGCGCCTACTCTCCTCAATCTGATTCATCACCCATCGTAGCCATGCTCTAATCTCGCTCTTGCTTGTTATTTCTGCCGAGTCTTTTACTATTATCAGTTGACTGTTGTCTGTTCCTGGCAAACCATAGTATTCTCTTTTATGTTTTATATAATGCACCAGACCTTGTTTTAGGGTTTTTTCCTCTATATCTGCGCTGTTCTCCCTAACTACCCTCTGAACTTCTGGGTGCCAGGACTCAAAACCATGGCCGTATGGGAGAATTACGAACCTCATCTCTCCTGATGTTCCTTCACCTGGCGGGGGAGCTGTTGGATCTGTTCCTCCCCCCCCACGTTCATCGTCCGTAGTTTCAGGAGATCCTGTTACAGAGTCATTTCCAGGTTCCATCTTAGGTGTCTGTTTCCTTTTCACTTTGTACGCTTTCATTCTGTTCAATTCCTCCTCATATTGTGGGAGTATTTTGATTGCTTTTGCATCAGGAGTTGCGCTAGAATGTGCTATCCCCGATGTCTTAGCCGCCCTCTTTACGAGAGGGTCATACTCGGCCGAGGGACTGTGTAACATTATTATGTTTAGCCCATAAGGGGCCTCAAGCTGCTGTGCCCACCATTTTAGCCATGTTCTGGGGCCAGCTGTACGTGTCATAAAGCCTGGGTCTTTTATTACCATTATCTGACGGCCTTCTACCAACCCAGGACTACAGAAGATATTATTTTCTGCTATTTCCTTAGCCAGGTAGGTCTCTAATTCCTTATCGTTTACTTTTATATGACTTCTTCTGTACCTTGTTTGAAGGTCGGAATGCCAAGTAGGGAACCCCTGGCCGTACGGAATTATTTCTATCGGAATCTCATTCTTTGGCTCACCTGCTGTGTCCGGTTCTTGTCGGTTCGGATCGTCCGTTTTGGGCGGATCCTCAGTCTTTGTCGTTGCCGCTGGTGCGGGTTTTGGTCCAGTTGGATCGTTTTCTGTGGACTGGACCACCAGTCCTGTTGGTGCCGCTTCTGCAGCCATTTTTCGTTTTTGTCGTCTCGAGTTTGTCCGTTTTCAAAGCCGACTGACTTTATGTCCCTGTACCTGGGATGAAAACCGACCTGCTGCTAATCTTACTCCCGATCTATGGTCAGTAGATCACGAATAAGCCCTTTTTACCCCGCCCACTGCTGTGGAATTAAGGGGCACTTAGCTGATAGCTTAGACCAGCCGACTACAACTTCTCTACTCTAAGAGGAGTCGTTTTTCTGGCGCTTGTCAGTCCTTTGACGCACGCCTTGTCTCTTGGGAGTCTTTATTCATAAAGAGGGTCCCTTCGTGGTCGCCATGTTTGCTTATCTGAATAATCAGCGAGGTAATCACAAGGTGCGTGACACGCCCTCACTGCAGCCTACCTGCTAACAGGGTCTATTGAACCGGTCCCGGAGTTTGGGTATTACCTTGAACTACGTGGGACAGCTTCCGACTGAAGGCTGTCGATGGGAGAATTCATCTGGACTATTCACCTCCTAGCTTCCATAAGCCACACCCCTTTTTCACCTTGCCCCTCCCTCCACCTCAGCAGCTGGGGACCGGAGGGTTTAGTACAAGGCAACTCATGTTAACGGAGGCTTCTCCCGTGTTTAAGCTCGCTATTGTTACTGATCCAGTTAATTTTAGGATCCAGGAGATCGGATCCTGGGGTATTGTTTTTATATTAAACCTTAGATGCTAATGCTTAACCTTTCAAAACCTCCCAATATTTGATGTTATCTTTGTGAACCAAACTTACATTTCCATGGACAAGTAGTTGATGAATAAAAGTCAAGAATTTTACGTTTTGTTTATTTTAATCAATTATTTTGCAGGGAAGGATCAGCGTTTACAGCATAACAGTACAATTAATTATTATGATTATAAGTAAAGTAAAAGTATTAATTCACCAAACAATCCTCAGACCTGATGTTAAGTTGCTCGATCTGCATAGAGTCTTTGAGGAGGTTCTTTTCTGGAGTCCAGGCTGGAGAGGCTCGGAGGGTCGTCTCATTGATGTCACACAGTTAACACTTCCAATACCCATCCAGTCTTATGGACCAGAATTAGAGCGCTTAATCATAAGAAAATTCCTCATCCAGCTTTATGAGCTAGAGTTTAGAGTACACTCACTCATTTCCATCTCATCTGATTTTAAGAATCAGAGTTAGAGTGGTCTTCTGCAAACACACGTCTCTCCTGACCTTAAGGATCAGGGTTTAGAGTTTTACTTAAAATCTTACCCAGTGTATGTATCTCACCAGAGCCCTCAGTATTATCAAGCAACCTCGAGCAATTAAGTTTCTAGATAATTGAATTGTCTATTTGCTTCCGCTCTATCCGCATTTAATTTAATTCGATTTAAATCTAGCTGAAGCCAGGATTCAGTAAGGTGTCTTACAGGCATACCCTTTTCCTTCCTCAAAGTCCCTCGGGGACCGAGAGGGAATACCTGAAGCAGTCGCCTTCAGTCCCTGAGGACTGAGACTCACCTCTGACTCCCTGCTGGTCTGATCTGAAGAAACAAGTTTTGCTTCGTCCTGGCTGTCTGGGTAAAAACTGTCCAGTCCTTCCTCAAAGCTTAAAAATGAAAGAAAAGAAGTCTCTCCCCAGGACGCTTGCTTCCTCCTGTCAGCACGGAGTCGATCTGAACCACGCCTTGGGTCTTCAGTGGAGCAGGTCAGCTCCAGTTACTCGATGTCTGATGTACAGCTCCTCGACCGCATCATGACAACTTCGGACAGCCTGACAGCTGGACTGCCTCGTCCTGTCGCAACAGGGTGGTTAAATAGAAATCTTAGTCCCGCCTCCTCCCTGGGAGGAGGGGGATAGCTTGTCTATGATTGGTTAAGTCTGCTTGCTTTGTCAGTTTCCAGGCAAACTTGTTGCTCTGTTCTATTTCTGCTTGAAGCTACATGATCCCTTATTAGGAAATGAATTTGCTCTTTGTGCTCGAGGCTGGATGATTCACCAGGGCGGAGGTTGACACAACTCTGGTCAGTTAGTTACATCACTTTTTCCAGTAAAGTGTTTGCAAGTTATACTTCCCAACATGTGTGTTTTGCAATAGACCACTTTTGTCACAAAACCATCTTTGAAACATAGTAACACATCATTACAATTGCTATCATAAAATGATTAACTCTCTATCATAACAACATCACATTAAATGATTATATTGGTTACAATCATATCTCACTTGATTATATTAAGTAAAACACATCTTACTCGATTATTTTAGTTAAAACACATATACCATGATTATTGGTTAAAATCATATATCTCATGATTATACTGATTAAAACATGTTAATATTAAAATCAATTAAGGTTAAACCAAGTTTAGATAAAACATATTAAAGTTAGAACAAGTCTTTTACATCAGGTTTTTTCCCTTCTGCCCTCTGTTTAGTTCAAGAATGTTCGTGTGTGAATTTGAGAGTGGCTGCTTGCTTTTGGGAAGTGACTTTCTTCATGACTTTCACAACTCTTTAACGGTTAAACTTTTAAGACACAGTTAACTTCTCTTATTTATCTTAGCTTTATAACTACAATTTCTTTTATTCAGACTTTATAGGCTTTTCTAATGTTTAAAACAATTATTCTTTTCTGCTCCCTTTGCCGTTCTCCTCCTGTGCTCTGCCTGTCTGTGTGAGCGTGCGTCTGGGTGAGTGTGTGTGTGAGTGTGTGTGTGTGTGTGTTTCTGAGTGGAGCGTTTCTGCAGAACTCTGTGCTCCCCTTCTGAACAGATGAGATAACTGAAGTTGCATAATAGACAAGTCCGGACAAGTCCTAGACAAGACCAGACATGTTTCTACCTCGACAACTGTTATTAATATATTTTTGCACTACTTTCCATAAGCTTTCCTGTACTGATTAATTTTTGTTGGTTTTGAATCCATAATAAACTCACTCTCCTCGACAATGTACACAGTATATGTATGAGGTAGTTGATATTGGTATAGAGGTAATATTGGTATAGAGGTAAAGTGGCATATGCAATAAGGCTAGTAAAATATATATATATATCAGCAGTAGTGTAGATATAAAAAGTAGTGTAAATGTAAACAGTAGTAATAAATGTAAACAGTAGTATTGAATGAAAACAGTAGTAATAAATGTAAACAGTGAATGTAAACAGTAGTATGACTATAGGCAGTAATGTAATACAAACATTAGTGCAAATATAAGAAGTAGTGCAAACTGAATGAGCACATGACCGTGAGTTGAGTGAATAACCCGTTTTGATGACACAGAGTCCAGTGTTAAAATCTTTGTGTTGTGTGGTAATGTGTGAAAGTTTTTTGTGATTAAGGCAGTACAAGTGGGAGGGAGGGCAGAGCAGGCAGAGAGTTAAGCATCCTGACTGCCTGATGAACAGAGCTGTCATAAATGCCTCTTTTCCACCGCTCGGCTCGGCTCGGGTTGGATCGGCTCAGGTCGGCTCAGTTCGGGTCGGGTCACATCTATGTTCTGTTTCCACAGCTTTTTTGTACCCCTTCTGTGGGCGGGGTCCAGAATCCTACTCGTCCAGAAACTGTTTTTTTTTTTTTAAACAACACAGTGTGATCACAACATGTTCATATACTAAATGTATCCTGTTGGAGTTATTTGAAATAAAATTCAATGTTTTATAGACATAACTGTGTCAAGCTACCACCATTAATTTTCTCCCTTCTACTTTGTATCACATATTATCAATTCTATCAAAAACCACATAGCTGATATTTTTCAAAAAAATCTAGTGTGATCACAACATGTTCATATACGAAATGTATCCTGTTGGAGTTATTTGAAATAAAATTCAATGTTTTATAGACATAACTGTGTCAAGCTACCACCATTAATTTTCTCCCTTCTACTTTGTATCACATATTATCAATTCTATCAAAAACCACATAGCTGATATTTTTCAAAAAAATCTAGTGTGATCACAACATGTTCATATACGAAATGTATCCTGTTGGAGTTATTTGAAATAAAATTCAATGTTTTATAGACATAACTGTGTCAAGCTACCACCATTAATTTTCTCCCTTCTACTTTGTATCACATATTATCAATTCTATCAAAAACCACATAGCTGATATTTTTCAAAAAAATCTAGTGTGATCACAACATGTTCATATACGAAATGTATCCTGTTGGAGTTATTTGAAATAAAATTCAATGTTTTATAGACATAACTGTGTCAAGCTACCACCATTAATTTTCTCCCTTCTACTTTGTATCACATATTATCAATTCTATCAAAAACCACATAGCTGATATTTTTCAAAAAAATCTAGTGTGATCACAACATGTTCATATACGAAATGTATCCTGTTGGAGTTATTTGAAATAAAATTCAATGTTTTATAGACATAACTGTGTCAAGCTACCACCATTAATTTTCTCCCTTCTACTTTGTATCACATATTATCAATTCTATCAAAAACCACATAGCTGATATTTTTCAAAAAAATCTAGTGTGATCACAACATGTTCATATACGAAATGTATCCTGTTGGAGTTATTTGAAATAAAATTCAATGTTTTATAGACATAACTGTGTCAAGCTACCACCATTAATTTTCTCCCTTCTACTTTGTATCACATATTATCAATTCTATCAAAAACCACATAGCTGATATTTTTCAAAAAAATCTAGTGTGATCACAACATGTTCATCCATCCATCCATTTTCTTCCGCTTATCCGGGGTCGGGTCGCGGGGGTAGCAGCCTAAGTAGGGAGGCCCAGACTTCCCTCTCCCCAGCCACTTGGAGCAGCTCCTCTGGGGGAATCCCAAGGCGTTCCCAGGCCAGCCGAGAAACATAGTCCCTCCAGCGTATCCTGGGTCTTCCTCTGGGTCTCCTCCCGGTGGGACATGCCCGGAACACCTCACCAGGGAGGCGTCCAGGAGGCATCCTAACCAGATGCCCGAGCCACCTCAACTGGCTCCTCTCGATGTGGAGAAGCAGCGGCTCTACTCCGAGTCCCTCCCGGATGACTGAGCTTCTCACCCTATCTCTAAGGGAGAGTCCAGCCACCCTGCGGAGAAAACTCATTTCAGCCGCTTGTATCCGAGATCTTGTTCTTTCGGTCATAACCCAAAGCTCATGACCATAGATGAGGGTGGGAACGTAGATCGATCGGTAAATTGAGAGCTTTGCCTTTTGACTCAGCTCTCTCTTCACCACGACAGACCGGTACAGCGCCCGCTTCACTGCGGACGCTGCACCTATCCGCCTATCGATCTCACGCTCCAGTTTTCCCTCATTCGTGAACAAGATCCCGAGATACTTAAACTCCTCCACTTGGGGCAGGACCTCCTCCCCGACCCGGAGAGGGCACGCTACCCTTTTCCGGCTCAAGACCATGGCCTCGGATTTGGAGGAACTGATCCTCATCCCGGCCGCATCGCATTCAGCTGCAAACCGCTCCAGTGAAAGCTGTAGATCACGAGCTGATGAAGCCAATAGGACCACATCATCTGCAAAAAACAGAGAAGCGATTCTAAGGCCACCAAAACGGATCCTCTCAACACCTTGGCTGCGCCTAGAAATTCTGTCCATAAAAGTTATAAACAGAATCGGTGACAAAGGGCAACCTTGGCGGAGTCCAACTCTCACCGGAAACGAGCCTGACTTACTGCCGGCAATGCGGACCAAGCTCTGACACCGGTCGTACAGGGACCTAACAGCCCATATCAATGGGCCTGGTACCCCATACTCCCGGAGTACCCGCCACAGAACCCCCCGAGGGACGCGGTCGAATGCCTTTTCCAAGTCTACAAAGCACAACATGTTCATATACGAAATGTATCCTGTTGGAGTTATTTGAAATAAAATTCAATGTTTTATAGACATAAATGTGTCAAGCTACCACCATTAATTTTCTCCCTTCTACTTTGTATCACATATTATCAATTCTATCAAAAACCACATAGCTGATATTTTTCAAAAAAATCTAGTGTGATCACAACATGTTCATATACGAAATGTATCCTGTTGGAGTTATTTGAAATAAAATTCGAATTTTTATAATTTATTTTCGTTGTGCAAGCACAGGTTTTGGAAAAAGTCAAAGCGAAACTACTTTAAATGCAGCATATTTGACCACTACGTGACAATATTAAAGCGTGGTTAAGCTCAGGAGCCCTCGTACTATAAAGTCAGCTATGAAATATATTTTATATCTGTTCATTGAGCTACATTTAAAGACATAAAGCCGCCCGCGCGCCGCGTGTTGCTCGTGGCGAACCTATTTTTTGAAATCCTGCAGTTTTGAGCAGTACGTGATTTTATTAAGGACACGTTCAGCTGAAGACCCATCTTTGCTATAAATTTAAAAAATAATAATTGTTTTTACCGTGTTTATCATGTAAAGTCCTGCAGTGATCGCGTCCCTCTCTTCCGTGAAAACAGCTCGTGTCTCCTCCTCCCTCCTTCCGGAGCGGGTGAGCTCGCCTCAGTACCCCTATGAAACCAGCCCGAAAATCTCAGGAAATCTCGCGCGGCTCAGCACGGAATATCCGGTGGAAAAGGATGAAAGGGGGTCTCTGCGACGCACATATGACGTAACATCCGACCCGAGCCGACCGGTGGAAAAGGGGCATTAGTCTGCTGGTTCGAGCCTGGAGACTCATCAGTCTCCTCCCTGAAGGCAACAGGCTGAAGTAGGGATGCACCGATCAACATTTTTTTACTTCCGATACCGATTCCGATATCTGAGGTTTAGTATCGGCCGATACAGATCCGATATTGAAAAACAGCTTTAATTGAAACATTTCTTTCCTATTAAAAAAAAAAAAACAGACATAAATGAACTACTGAATTGCATTTATTTTATAACTATGCACCAGTACAGCAATCTTAAATAAAATAACTGTTCACAAGCTTAGTCGAACACATAAAAAAAAATCTTTAAATTTAACTTGTTCAGTGAGTGCAATTAGGAATTCAAAATATTCTCTCTTATTTTTTTAAAGCAGTGATTAACCATTGTAACCAAAGAAAATGGTTTAAAAAATCAAATGAGAAAAATATTAAACATTTTACAGACAGTATTTGTATTGACTGAAGAAAATATATTAATAAGCAAATAAAATTATAATGAAAATAACTGTTAGGTGAAGTCTTGGTTCAGTTTCTCAGTCCAAAATTATATAACAACATTGGCTGCCCTACAGAGGGTGGGCCACAGGTAGGGCCAGGCTCCAGGGGCACCGGCCCTTGTTGGCCCCACCCCAGAACCGCCCCTGCTGCTCAACGGAATTTGCCACTTGTCAAACATTTCCTTCAGGCTAGCTGCTATCGCTTCACTGGTGTGTGACCCACAAAAGTTTGTTGCGTTCAACATTGCGCTGTGTGGCACAAAACTCTCATCCAGCCAGTGTGCCGTTAAACTTAAAAGTGGCATGGGGGAGACGTCGCTCCAAATGTCTGTCATGAAACTCATGGCTTTAACATCTTTTATCTCCTCCAATATGTGTTTGCACACTTTACCGTGCAGTTCAAGTAGAGCAGTTTCTGACAAATATTTTCTGCTCAGCGGAGGTGTGGCACGCACACATCTCCAGGCTGTGACTTGCGCTTTGGTCCGCAGGCTGGAGCGCGCGCGCCGCGCGTGCACTCAGAGCACAGAGGACAGCAGACAGCTCGAGCTGTCCCACAATAGGACAATATGGATCGCTATGGATCGGGTCCATTGTCACAGATACCCGATCTAGAACTTTGTTTAATATCGGGACCGATACCGATACTGGTATCGGATCGGTGCATCCCTAGGCTGAAGCAGCTGTGTAGTGGGTGTGTGGGATCACCTGCCATGCAGAGGGCTTTCCGAGTGAGGCGGTTGCTGTGTAAGTCCTGTAGTGAGGGGAAGGAGGTGCCGACAATCTTCTCAGCTGCTCTCATGATGCGCTGGAGGCTCTTGCGGCAGGATGCAGTACATGCACCAAACCACACCGTGATGCAGCTGGTCAGGACACTTTCTATGGCACCCCTGTAGAAGGTGCACATGATGGGGGTTGAAGCTCCAGCCCTTTTCAGCTTGCGGAGAAAGTAGAGACGCTGGTGAGCCTTCTTGGCCAGTGCTGCAGTGTTCCTGCTCCAGGACAGGTCCTCTGAGACGTGCACTCCCAGGAACTTGGTGCTGTCCACTCTCTCCACTGTGGTGCTGTTGATGGTCAGAGGGGCATGTTGGGCATCCCTCTTCCTGAAGTCCACAACAATCTCCTTTGTCTTCTCCACGTTGAGAGTGAGATTGTTGTGTCCGCACCACAAGGCCAGGCGGCTCACCTCGTTCCTGTAGTCCGTCTCATCGTTGTTGCTGATGAGACCCACCACTGTTGTGTCGTCCGCAAACTTGATGAAGTGGTTGGAGCTGTATGATGGTGTGCAGTCGTGTGTTAGCAGGGTGAATAGAAGGGGGCTCAGCACACATCCTTGTGGGGCTCCTGTATTCAATGTTTAACCTTCTCTATGTTATGTTTAAAGGTCTGTGGTGTAATTGTTGCAGCAGCTAGAGAGTCTTCCAAGTTTTTAATTCTGGTCAACATTTGCTGAAACTCTACTCTCATCTGGTTGCCTAATTGCAGTTCTGAACTGGCACCATCACCATTGGTTTCCTCATCAGCAACTCCCTCCAATCTACCCTTTAATAAAAAGGTGCAGTGAGATGAGCTTTGTTCTGGAAGCTGTGGTGGTGGTGTGGGAATTGGAGTATGTTCCAGTAACGCCGCTGCGATGGCTTCACACTGCTTCTTCTTCTGTCGCCTGCCCTGTGCACGAGCATACCTGTGAACAGATGAACATAATGAGAGTTGTTGAAGGAGGAGAAAAAACAAATAAAATCTCAAATTTGATGTAATTACTTTCAGTCTGAGTCAATGTATAACACACACCTCGTAAAGAAAAAAACGAAGCACAACTAAACAACTAATATAACTTTGATATGTGATCAACTGCTTTTGCACTTTAAAACTTCTACTTCATAAAACATTGTGTGTGAATGTGTGTTATTAAATGATGCAAGAAATTTGTAAAGCGTCTTTGAGGGCCTCAAAAAGAAATACAAATGCAATATTATTTATATTATTATTATTATCATAAACAAAAATAACAGGCTTGTATGAGATATGGACGTATGGTTAAATCGCATTAGGTGAGCACAGACTTTTTGTGCTTTTTCTATGTAACAAGAAGTACTTGTTAATAAACCATAACTTCACTTTAATTTCAAATGAAACACTGTTAACAGTATCTTTAACTTAACCACAGAGGGTCATAATTATACAAAATATGACTTGGCTTGTTATACAAGACAATAACATCATAGCCACCTGTTTGATGCATTTTCTCTGGATGAATGTGCAGACATGTCATAACCCAGGTTGAGAGAAGGAGCCCAGTCAGGATTTGTCTGGTCAAAAAGGGCAGCAGGTTTACCTGGAAAATACAGAAAAAAGAAAAAGTCGCAACCTGCCCTGACTTTCTGTTGTGCATAATCTGACAGTCTATGCACATTTACATGGGTTGATTACTCAGCGTTCAGCTAACTTTGACTGTTCATTTACATTTTACCATTTCTCTGTGTTTTTAACAACACTCACCATTTTTGAAGTGCTCTGAACATACTCTTGAATATTTGGATGGGGTGAAATCCCTGCGATTGATTCTCGCCAGCCACAAGTCACGTCGCTTTGCTGATAGTTCTTCCGTTGCTTCTCCTTGGTGTTTTAAGACCTTCGGAATTTAAAAAAAGGACCGCTTCACATCACCGCAACCAGCACGGTTGTTGCAGCGAACGACAACGCAACCTTGGACCATGATTGCTAGAAATTACTAGAAATCCAACAACAAAGAAACAAACTGGCGCGTCTACCCACACTTTGGCTTCTTCCGCCACCAAAATGGCGATTCGGTCACGTGATCTACAGGTCGCTATGTCCTGTGAAAAGCATCTATAGTCCAGGTATCAAATCCGATAATTCTCAATCAGGACATCTGGACCCTGATGAAGCCCTCTGGAGTGAGGGTGAAACGTTTTTACTAAAAAGAAACTGTCCAGATGACCTGATTGAGAATTATCGGATGATCCAGGAAAGGCTTCCTTTTTTATTTAATTGGTGCATTTTAAGTTATTTATTGGTTTTTATGTTTTAGTTATTTATTCGTCCATCATATTTCTTTCTACTTTTTATTTGTAATTATGTCAGTTTCGGTCCTCCACACATATTCAAACATGAAATAGTCTTTCAATCTGACACAGACCTATAAAGTAGAGTGTAGGGAGGGAGTAATTTTCAGTCAATTTCTATTGTAGGATGTAGCCAACAGGATGAGGGCAGGTGAAGCTCACCAGCACAATCAAACCCTGTTGCCACGCTGCCGCCACCCACACACACACACAAACAAAATTCTCACTCTTTGGCTTTTTGAAAAGTTGGCAGCCCTGTCATTGAAAAGCTGTTTAGATACAAACCTAATCTGTGACGCAGAACGTTTGGGTTGAAAACAGCACCTTGGGTTTTGTTGTGTTGCAGTTTGTCCTTTAAACGACATCGTTCCTCTTTATAATCTGCATCTGTTGTTTCCAGAAACTCGGACATTTCTTCAGCAGCCACTTCCTCTCGTTGTTCAGCCTGATGTCTCCTCATCTCTGTTAGCCAAAGTTTCCTTTAAATAATAGTTTCGGAACGGGTACAGATTAACTGAAATCAAGAAAATGAAAAGTTACAGAAAATTAAATCGTAGTCTAACTACAGCACTTTTTTTTTAAGTACAGCACAATACCTCACATTTCTAATCTTCGTTAGGGTAAATACTTCCGGACACTCTTCTTCTGGTGTTTTAGCTGTGCAGAGGTATTACTTGCTCAGCAGCAACGCCATCTGTTTAAGAGAAGAACTGCGGTGAGTGCAGTAGCAAGGACAGACAACTTCTGTCTGCTGAAAAAGTAGAAACTTTCTACTTTTTCAAAGTAAAGTATAAGATATATACTGTATATACAATATATATTTTTGAAACCTCATCACCTTGTAGGTTCTTTTTTATTGTGGGTGGGAAATAATAGTTTGGTGCATTACCGCCACCAACTGGTGTGGAGTGTGTGGTTTATCATGTACAGTACAGTACAGTACAGTATATTAAAGCTTCAGTATGTAGCTTTTTTTATGAACATATTTCTTCACTCTGTCACTACCTCCTGACAGACTGATGTTAGCCAGGTAATCTCTGAAAAAAAATTAAAAAAAATATTGTCCCCTTGCTTCTCCAGGTGGTAAATAAGCATTTCTAAAAAGAAAAGGTGACCCGCCATTTTCCAGCCAATAAAAACAGAGTTTGTAACCAGCCAATAAAAACAGAGCTTGAATTTGAATCAGCCAATAAAAACAGAGCTTGAATTTGAAATTCAACAGACCACAAGGGGGCAGAGCCACATATGGCTCTGAGGGGGAGGGATCAGAATGCTTTGCCTGTTGAAAATATTTCTAAGTGCTGCAGTTCTACAGAAACTGCATACTGAACCTTTAAG